>VXAB01008508.1:270971-335270 GCA_013399175.1 Odontophorus gujanensis
GCCTTGTTTTTTTACAGCCCTGTTTTCCAGAAACTTTAGTAACGGGGTGGGAAAAAAAAAAAAAAAAACAACCATTTTTTTCTCCTAAAACCAAAACATAGCACCACAACATACCAGACACTCTGAAGAAAGTAATTTTATCCCAGATGAAACTAAGACAGCATATGTTTCTGTTCTCTGTCTGTGTGTATATTCACCAGAAAGCTAATACTCAGAATTGGCTCACATCTATGCATTAGTGAGGTTCTGTCTGTATGAAATAGATTTTAAATAACAGGATCTATTTAATTTTATTCAGAATGTTTACTCTGGGAGTTTTGCTGACTATTTTCCCTGGTAAACTCAGAATAGTAGATATGTCTGTGGGCTTAAAATCTCTCTCAACTGCAGATGTAATTGATTCTAAATCTCCCCTTTCCTTCTAAAATTTGAAAACAATGCCCTGCTTTTTCATTTTGGAGGCAATGTCCTCAGACCCTTTGAGGGATTCCAGACTGGATTCTGACCTGAAGGCTCAGAGGAGCAGGAATTAAGATATAACCTCTCTTAAATACTCTCTCATGACTCAATTTATTAGTACTACTCTGTTTTATGTACAAGTAGCCATCGGTTGTATCATCAGACACTGAACTCTTCCCATGTAATATACAGGGACTTTTGGTACTCTAGACTCAAGGCTGCTACAGGAATAGAGGATTTAAACACTGTATTCGGTAACACTTAATGTGCTATCTTAAGCCTTTATTGAGTTGGTCCTAACTTGTTTGGTCCAGATGTCTGCCTTGTCTCCAGAGAGATTTTACTTCATGATAACCTACTCAACTGATAAACCTTCCTATAGAATGGGCACAGAGCCCTTTGGAACAGTAGAAAATAGATCAATGTGATAAAAGCTTTTGAGACTATCAGATAATGTCTTATTTAGGACTTGTCTTTTTTGTTGTTGTTGTTGTTTTTTAAACATGGAAATAAACCAGAAAGATGAACTGGAAAGAATAGACCTTTTCAGTGTCAATTAGGATTAAGGTTCATTGACAGGATGTAATGTAAGTCACTTTGTGTACAAATGTTACCATTGATTTTCTGTTTAACTGTATTGTCTTCCTCCTCCAGCAATTACTGTGTTTGCTGCTAAGATTTTTTCTCTTTAACAGCATCTATAGGAACAGCTTTTATTGAGAAAGTTCTACCTTTCTGTACTTACGAGCCTGATTTCCATACAGGAATATAGTGATCTGTTACCTAATTTCAGATAATCTTTCTGTATCACTCATATTTTGGTTAAGTTAAATGACTAACTCATAAAACAAGAGGGTAACTGTTATGCTTCCTTGTATTTCAGGAAAGCAGCTAACTTGTAGTATAATGAAAGAGAATATTCAGTCTCTCCAAGAAAGCACTCCACTTTATTTTGGTATTTATAAAGAAAATTATTAAAAGCAATCCACAAGACTATATTTGGACTAATTTGGAATTAATGCACTTGATAGGAATATCTGCCTTTTTCTTCTCTCAACTGATAACTTATTTTTAAGAGAAACTTCTTAAAGTATATGGAATATTTCTCACATCTAAAAATTATTTGAAATTCATGTGAGCTTGCCCTGTTCAGGCATATACACTTCATCGGTCAAAATCTTGTCATACATTTAGGTGTACAGATTTGTCCTTGTCGTGCACGTGAATTTAACAGTTTGCTGAAGAATTTTCATAATGTATAGCTCAGAGATTTGTGTTAGAAAGAAATAGAGATGATACTAGGATCGATGGGGGATACTCGAGACTAGAATCACAATTCTTGTGAACATTAGAGGCTGAAGAAGCTTACAATGAAAAAGCAATCAAACTTCGTGCTTTTTGCACTCTTCCAGTATTAATTGTAGTGGTAATTTAATCAGTGTATCTTCATGCTCCAAAATTTCAAAGACACTACAAGAATGGCTTATTTTTCCTTCTTTCTTGTTTTTTTTTTTTTTTGTTTCCTCTCATCTTTTTTAATGCATCATTGTTAAACACCAAGCTGTTTTCTTCAGATTTTATATTTTGAAGCTCTGTACAGTTCAAGAGATCCACAGCATGCTCAGTGGTAATCTGATGTTTCCTGGAAATATTTTAATTACGTACAGTTCTCCTCATGTTATGCAGACAGAAGAGTAACCAATAGCACCCTGTGTCCCTGTTGAGCTTTAAAATTGGAACCGCACTTTCAGTACCCTGCCCTAAATTAGCTTTCACACCAGTCTAATTGCACTGCATGGATGACCTCAGCTCAAGCTACATCTAATAATATATATGCCATAAAATACCTATAATTGTCCACAATATGCTTTTCTGCTAGCTCTTTCATATCTGAAAAATCAGTAGCCTTCGTATAATTTCCACATTATTTATCTGTGAGCTTTGGTGGCATATGCAAAATACTAAGCTTAATGAAAATGCCATTAGTCTGTTGAGATTAGCATATACAAGGTTATTTTAGATTATTCTGAGGTGAAATTAAAACTGTAGATATCTATAATGGGAGCATTTTGTGTGTGTGTGCATGAGTAAAATCATGTAGAGTCATGACTTAACAAACCCTAATGTTTCTGTTCTGTTTCCCTCATCTCCTCCATTGCCCTCTGCCTCTATCTCCAGCTCTTTCTTGCTTACTTCCTTTCTTGTGCCCTCCATCTCCATCTTGTAAGGAGGCTCCTTAGCCAGTTCAAAGAAATTTGAAACACTGGTAGTAAATTGCAGTAGAAAATATTAGACCACCATTGTTTTTTTTTTATGTTTCTAAGAGAATGGAGATATCAGTGTTAAAAAGATTATTTCCTAGTCAGTTGTTTTCCTTTTGCCAGTGTCACATTCTCATTTTTCTACCTTTTTTCTTCACAAGCCTATCTGAAATCAGATCTGCCTTGGAGTTTCCCATTTGATTAATGTCTTCTGCATCTCTGAAACTTCTCTTTCAGCAGTTTTCCTCATCTACAACCTCTCAACTTTTAATATGAAAGTTCATGCTGTTGCCTTAGGAGTGTCCTGGTTTCTTGTGTCCTCCCAAGTGAAGAAATCATAGGGCCTCTTCCAGAGCCCAGCTGTCCCCGACAAGTCAGATCCAGTCTGACCCATATTCTTGTGAAAGGGTTGCAAATACCACATTCAGGAAATAAAGTTGAAAAAATCTCTGAACAACGTTTTTTCTTTAATTTCATACTTTGCTGTTAGTGTTGTCTGTGAACCATACGAATGTTTGTGAAAATGAAACAGAATTGTTGAATAATTACTGCCTTTGAGAATTTTACATCTTGAGAGGATCCATGCCCAATGTTGCTAAAAGAAATGATTCAAGAGTATGGAATAACGTTGTTAATTTTTCACAAATATTAACTATTTCTTAATTTGCAATGCCATCATGAAAGCAAAGTAGAGAGAAGGAAGACATTACTATCTGGGAGGTCTATTTTATGTTTTACAAAACTACTTTAAAGGTCATTAATTGTATTTGTTTCATTAATATATTCTTGAATATATTTGTACATTTGCCTTTTACAACTTGTGAGAAAGTTTTTCATGATCCGACTCTTGTTGTTTATTTGATGCTATGTTTCATACTCTCTACTCCATGAAATCATGTAGAGAAAACAATTGATGTACTTGCATTCCCTCCGTGTTTCCATTAATTATCCAGACAGGAGAGACATAACTCACTCTGTCAGCAGGTAATGAGTGCCTTTCTTTATACCAATGGATTCCACAGCAGTATTTTAGTTGTATTTTGCAATTCTTTGCGTGAGACATCTGTCCCTTCACAGGTCCCCTCTGTCCTTTTCCTTGCTACCTAAGGTGGTTATTGATATCTTAAATTAATTAATAAGAACTACAAGTCATGCACTCACACATACAATAATGGCTGTAAGTGGCAAACGTTGCTTTGATTTGCTATCTAAAAATGTAGTGTTGCTACCATGCAGAACATATTCTTGAGTGACAACACTCTACAACAGTATATAGTAGTAGTAAGCTGAGGAGCAGAGGCTCCTACTAATTATAGTTAGTTGGAGGGAGAAAGTTAATTATTGCTTTGCCTATTTGTTAGTAAGCTTTCACTATGTTCTTGTTAGCCTGTTTCTGGTCTTTGTTTGGATAAGTGTTTTACCATTGTTCAATTATATTGATCTACTTCCATTTCAGTCTGATCACAAATATGCAGACAGTCTGTTCTGCTAGCAATTGGAATTCTGGATCAGGAATAGCTGATGGACTAAAAGACAGAAACAAGCAGCTCACTAGAACTATGAAAATAAGACCCTACATACAGAAGGAATCTACCTGTTAACAAATAGAATAATAATCAAAGGATGAATTTAACTGACTTTTTGTCATAAAAGTTTAGCATGGGTAAGGATTAGGGCAATATGTGTTGCAGAGGTGAAAATATAATTAATAGGGAACAGAGTCTGATCTGAATGAAAGCAGTACTAAACAAGTCTTCACAGGTTTTATCAAGCTAGGCTGAACTGCTGGGGATATTAGGCTGAACTTAGATTTCAAAGACTGTTTTCTGATAAGAACAAAAACTCTGATGTTTTAAGTCCTGGGCTGTCCTCCAGAAATCTTTTTTATAGTCTTAGGCACATCATTTAATATTGATTAAATCACAGAAGTCAATGAGGTGGAGACATACCTTTTAGAAGAGAAAGGGAAAAGCTGCTTTGTATCTGAAGGAAAATGAATCATTCTCTTTAGTCTTTGTATAAGATTATTGTGGTCAGATACTGAAGGATTTTTTGCCATCTAGTAACATTCAACATGCACATTAATAAATTTAATTGGAATGTAATTTTTATAATTGCATTTATCAGTACATTAATTTAAGACAAAAATGGTTCTGGACCTGTATCCTCCAATTCATCTTGAAGTAAGGAATTAATTCACTTGCCCCATCCCTAGAGGTACTCAAGGCAAGGCTGAATGTAGCTCTGAGCCTGGTCTAGTGGTTGGTGACCCTGCCCATGGCAGAGGTTTGTAACTAGATGATCTTTGAGGTCCTTTTCAACCCAGGCTGTTCTATGATTCTGTGATTCTATGATTCCCTTCTTGACTCCACTGATCTGAAATTTCAGGAAGTAATTATGACAGTTTTTAATAGTTTGTCTGGTTATTTAAAAAATGGATGGTATACTGAACTTCTGTTTTTCTACGTAGATCTAGGTCCCAGTTTCTTTCCCATTTCACTTATGCAGGAATTGAAGGTTTCACTGCACAGAAACTCTAAATATACCTGTGAATCTTCTGTATGAAATATGTAAAGTATGAAATCAGTATTAATAATAAAATCTACTGTTTTACAAAAAAAATCTTTTTATAGTATTTAACTCCCATTTTACTAGTTAGTGTTCATGTAAATCTGGCATCCAACACAGGTAGCAATTTAATTACTACCCAATTAGATTATTTTTTTTTTTCAGATCTAGCAATTTATTCTGAACTTTTTATACAACGGTGAACATTTTCTTTCACAGTGTATCTCCAATAGACATACTTTTTGGGGATCACAGAAATCAGCCTTTTGAATCATCCAGTTCACAAGAAACAGGTGACTGTTGGTCACTTCTGCTAAACTGTGCAAGAGAGAGAAGATTGTTCTTGTTTTTCTTTTTCTGTACTTAAGAACTTACAAACAAACGTTCATAAAGATAAGGTGATTCAGAGAAATAAGAGAGAAATTTCCTGATAGTGGTGACAGATATTCCCCAAGAATGCTGGAACAATGCCCAGGAAATGAAAACCCACAGATCCCACTGACAGTGCTGATCTCTGACCACATGTGATGTCAACAGATATTGCAACAATAACATAATTATTCCTAAGGTGCTTTTTCTGATTAATTACAAAAATATCAGGATTGTGTTTATTTTTAACTGGCAACATTGATAGCTGTCTGAATTTTGCAGAATAATATTTCAAAATGACTTTTTTACTACTTCAGAAGGCTACACCTCTCTTTTATTTTTATAATAATAACAAACTCAGTATCCTCAATATTATTCAAACCACCTCCCAAAAAATATTTGGGTTGGAAAATTGTTTCTTTTCATTGCAATGGTGATAGAAATTATGTACACTGAAGCTTCTTCAGTTATCTAGCTAGGCATTTCAGAATTCTAGAAAGTATAGTGGATTGCTTGAAGAAAACAACTAGCTAATAGTCAAAAAATAATTGTAAATAATAAAAAATCACATTTAAAAACATTTAGTTGTAGTGTTACAACTAAATAATATGAAATGTCCAGGATTTAAGATGTTAGACTTGACTGCTACGTTCAGTTGGAGAAGTTTACTACCTCAGAGCAATAATAATTTAATAATTTAATTTCCTTTGTCTTATTCCCTGGAAAAAAAAAAATCTATTTGGAGTTCACCAAGATTTTTCTTCACCTGTCTACCCAAAGCAGAACATTAGTATAATGAAATGAAGCAGAGTGCTGCTATTTTCAGACTACTGTCAGCCATAGATGGTAAGACTACAGTAAACAGCACAGCACAACCTCTTTGACAGACTTAATCAACTCTGTAACAACTTCCACAAGTACTCTGCTGTTCTTGTACCTGAACTTGACTGTGTGTTTACAGTCTGACATTTTTGATAACAAAACAGAATATAGCTAGACTGAGAATATTCTCCAGTGATGAAGACTGTGCTGTCTTACAGACATCTTGCTACTTAAATAGAGAATCTTCTTGAAATTATGTTACCTGTGTCTTAACCACTTCACTTCTAGCAGAGCAAGATATTCCATTGAAGAAAATTCTGAGAGTACTCATAACAAGAACTACAAAATGATTTCCTTAACCTCCCCAAATTCTTCTGTGGCCTCCCTTATTAATGAGGTGCCTTATTTGTTTATATTAGAGAATCTTGAAAATTGAATAGATGTTATTATAGTTAGTTTGCTTTCTTTTATGGATTGATTTTATACTGTGTGCTAAAAAGATTTAAGTTAAAGCTTGCAAGCTAAGGACATTTCTGTCCTAAAACTGTGTTTCTTAACTCAGTTTCACTGACTTTAACTCCAGTAATTTTACATGTTATCAATCCCCTAAAAAGCCCTCAAAGTTATTTTCAGTTTGCTCTATGCAGGTGTGTAGCAGGTCCAAACTGGAATATATATTTGCATTTTATATGGAGAATCCAGGCTGAACAGGCTGACCAACATATCAAAGCAGGTGGTCCTGCCCCTCTACTCTGTGCTGGTGAGGCCTCCCAGTGCGGAGTTCTCAGTAGAGGAATGACATGGACCTGTTGGAGTGCATCCAGAGGAGGGCCACAAAAATGGTCCAAGGAATGGAGCACCTCTTCTATGAGGACAGGCTGAAAGAGCTGGGACTGTTCAGCCTGGAGAAGGGAAGGCTCCAAGTCAGTGACTTGAGAGCAGCCTTTCAGTATTTAAAGGGGATTTACAAGAAGGAAGGGAACAGACTCTTTAGTAGGATCTGTGGTGACTGAACAAGTGGAAACACCTTTAAGCTTAAATAGGGTAGATTTAGGTTGGATATAAGGAAAACTTATTTTACAGTGAGGAGGATGAGGCACTGGAACAGTTTGCCCTGAGATGTGGTTAATACCCCATCCCTGGAGACTTTCAAGGCAAGACTGGTTCAAGCCCTGGGCAATCTGATCCAGCTGTGGATGACCCCATTCATTACAGGAAGTTGGAGTAGATGACATTTAGAGGTCCCTTCCAACTCTAGGGATTCTATGACTCTATTCTATGTTACTGAGTTTTAACCCTGATAGGTAGCTCAGCACCAGACAGTCACTAACTCATTCTAACCAGTGGAATGGAAAAGAGAATTGAGAAGGTAAAACGGTAAGAACACAAATATTGAGATAAAGACTGTAAAGCAAGAGCTGCTCATGTAAACAAAGTAAAACAAGAAATCTATTCCTTATTTCCCATTAGGAGACAATTGTTCAGCCGCTTCCACAAAGGCAGGGCATCATCACGACTAAGTCTCTTGGGAAGACAAATCACAGAATCAAAGAAACACAGAAATGCAGGGGTTGGAAGAGATCATCAAATCCTATCACCCTGCTAAAGCAGGTACCCTACGATAAGTTGCACAGATAGGCAGCTCAATGAGTCTTGAATATCTCCAAAGAAAGAAAGTTTTAGGTCATTTCTTCTTGTTCTGTCTACACTTTACCAAGAAGACCCTGTACATATAATTAGAAGCAAGTAGAAATTGACAATGAAATCTGGTATTTTTCCCCCAGTCCCTCACCAGAATTGTGCTAACAACTCAATGGGAAGAAAGGCAGTATATTGTCACATTCTGGATGGGCTACAAGACTGATGAGAACTCTCCCACAGCATCTTTTACAGTGCTCACACTGATACAGAAGTACAAATGGAATCCAAAAACACAAACAACTCTTACTCGATGAGAAGGTAAATTATTTTCCTCTACAATACTTCGTGTAAAATTAAGCTGAATCTGCAGTTTGAGTGATTAATTATATCTTAAGAACTTCAAATAACTCAGGTTTATTCACAGGTTTGGAAGTTTTATCAAATTCGACTACTAATAGGATGCTTGAATGTCTTCTAGGAAACGAAATGCTGTGAACTTATGTTGTGTTTTCACGTGGACAGCTAAAGACTTGTGAAAACACTGTGGGATGTATCAGTACCCCTAGTGAGAGAGGGCATATTTACTTAGATCCAAAAGATGTTCTGAATGATGGGTAAAAAATATGAAGTGGTTATTTGATATCTAGTTCACACAATATGAGAACTGAAGTCACTGTATGTTGTTTCAATTATCCAGGATATTTTTATTTCCATAAATACTATCATTAACCTTTTTTTTTTTTTAATAGAAATGTATACAGAAAGAAGATATCTCATCTGATTGTTTAGTCATAATCCCAAAATATTAAACAGAAATCTGTTATTGTAGTATTTGTCTGCATTTAACATTTCAGTAGAAACAATATCTATGCTTTCTAACTAATGATGTTTTTTTAAATCATGTATGTAAGTTTTATATTACTGCATCAGTGGAGTATTACACACCACTTGGCATACTGTGTTGTTCAATAAGAGATAGATTGCTGCTCCACTTTTCCTGTTCTGGGAGGTAATGTCTTACATCGTATAATTACAGAACCACAATAGTACAGGAAGTTCTCAGTCAGAAAGCTGTGCTAATGCTGCAAAAATATCTGTGAGATTGATTTGGAAAATGAATTTACTTTGACTGTGTTTACACTAATTGTGTTTACTTACTGATGTGAATAAATGCTCCATTAAGGTCTTTATGCAAATCAGCATTGTAGACTCATTTGGAATCCTGACTGTAATATGGGCTTCCCTGTCTTGAAAAGGGTACTGAAAAGTAAACACGTTTAGGGAAAGGTGGTAAGAAAAAATATAGGCATTAAAAAAAAACAACAAAGCATCTTGTATAAACAGAAACTTCAAAAATTATTTGAATTTTAAAAATTCAAAAATTACTTGAATTTTAAGAAGAATGAACATATTTTTATATGAAGATGACAAGAACATGACATAACAATGTAAAAAAAATGGTTTATTTAGGAAAAAAAAAGGAAAAAATTATTCCATAAAATGAAACATTAAAGAATTCAATAGGAAATACCTTTTCTTACAACGTATATAATTGGATAAACTATATACAGCAATGGCAAAAGATATGTTCTAGTTGTTTCAGGTGAATGTTCAGTATCAGACAGATTTGCAATCTGATTTATATATGCAAATCAGTGCTTAGTCCTCATACTAAAATAAATGAGTAAACTTAGTAAACTACACTAGATTTTAAGGAAAAATCGTAATTTATATTAAAAATTTAAAACTCGTGTGCCACAATATTTAAAGAGGGTACCTGCACAACTGAAATAAAAGACTAATTTTCATATTATGGAAAACAGTTTTTGAGCAGAAGCTTCATTTATATATAAAAATATAAATTTCAAATTATGTTTACTACTGCAGTCAGAACTAGAAACTTAAAATTTTCTTCACTGGTCCTTAACAAAAGTTATAACAAAGAATGAATGAGTAGGTATCTGTCTAAACATCCAAATTTTTGTTTGTATCAAAAATATTTACAAAAATGCAAGTTAGATTTTAAGTCATCCTATAATAAAGAACATCCAGAAAAAAAATTGATTTAACATTGTTGCACCTGTCCATTTTCTTGCATTGCACGGGCTTATCAATTTTGCTAGGTTCTTGCAGATCTCAGTAAAGCTTTTAATTGCTATCAGAGAGCTCTCACCTGCGACACAGAATCAAATTTACTGATGCTGCTGAGGGAATTCTTGCTCAGTGGAAATGGTGACTACAATTCAAGGGAGGAGATATAGAATGTAAGTACACAGGTTAGTTTCAGTTTTGGAACTCTCTCACTAGTTTGACATTCAGGAGAGCTAATACTGATTTGATTCTTGTTCTTGGCAGAGACTGAAGATTATCTTGCTTTTAATGTTTTTTGTTTTTTTTTTAACACATTGAAATGACCCACTAAGGATTATCATTATTACTTTTTTTTTCTGCAATGACAGAAATGTTTATTCATGAGAATAAAAAGCTCCCATGGAAACTTCTTATTCAGATGAATGTATAATTTTCAATACTGAAGCTGTCTGATAGAAGAATGTTGAATAGTTTTAATCTTGTAAAATATGCTAATGGAAAAAAAAATACTTGAATTTGTCCACATTAGCTTTTTGCTGTTTTTTTTTTTCTTTTTCTTTTTTGTACTTTAAGATGTAAACAGTCTGCAACACTAAGGAAAACTTTTAATTGATAATTAGGGATTGCTCATTTGAAATAAGATATTAGCTCTTGTCATGTAATTAATTTACTCCTTTGCTTTGTGAGCATCCCTCACAGTTTGCTATCTGTAATGAACTGAAGGTGTGCCCATGAGAAAACTATATCCAGGTTTCTGAAGTGTTTGTGAAACGTGAACAGTACCACGCTGAGGGCAATTTCTTGTTTCCTTTGCAGCTCTCTGACAGAATTCTGCAAGGGATTGCAAAGGTCAGATTTTGATGCTGCTGCACCATAAAAGAATCAAATTTTTTCCTCCCAGGTGAAGTTGAATTAATGTGTTTACAGCTTGTGTTATAAGGAAAGGTTTTGGGGATATCCTGCTGACAGGAGAATTAATTCATTTAATTTGAGAAAGTACTAGGGACACAGTGAGCTAAATTGTAGATTTATTTAGGCCAAAAGCATGAGAGCTGTCTGACATACTCAGAAAGTAATAATACATACAGTAACTTAATAACTTTATTATTTTTATGACTCACATTATGTATTTTATGAACTATACAAAATGCTTATATTTTGGTTTTAGTTAGCAAACACAAACTTCATAGCTGTGCTTATTTGATATACTGTAGTCTGTCACTGAGTTTCAAATTTTCCTTTGTGCTTCATTGCTTAAAACTAACTGAAAGTCCTTAGCTAAATAATTGTTATATACACATAAAAGTGTGATATTCAGTCTAGAATTATTTATCAAAATTTACGCTAAGAATTTGCAAAACTGTTGTACCACGATCAACTTGGCTTAGATTTGGGTTAAAAGAGCTTGTACTTCCTTAACTACTTCCAGTGTTTTCCAGCTGGAGGAAAAAGTAAGAATCTGTAGGGACATTTGTATTTTTACAGTAAGACCACTGTTAATTAGGAAGAATTTCAATATAATTTTGCACTAAAAGATTGAGTTGTGAGTCTGCAATCATCAGTCTGTTGCTTATCATTTCTCAGACTGTTCAGGGAAGCATTTATGATAATTCTATGAGATGTAATTCTGTGGAATATTTGTTCAGATTTATTCTTTGAGTACTGCAGTAAGTGGAAATCCATTTGTTCAGGAAACAAGAAGAAACTCACTATAAACAACTGATTCTACCAAAGTTAAAATCTGTATTTCTTAAGGCTTATATTTTGATTAGCATACTGAGTTCATACCAAAAATTACTTCTTTTCAAAGCGATTTCAATATGAATGTAAAAATTTATCACTAGATGACTGTAGAATTATGATTTCACAGTCCTTTATTCCAATTCTGTGCTATTTTTCCATGGATAAAAGCGATTATGGGAGAGAGATTTTTTGTTTTGTATTCTCAATTAATTCAAACTGGAAATCATATAAATACACAATTTGATATTCTTCTTCATTCAGTGCACAAGCTTTCTAGCTATTCATACACAAAGAATCAAGCAGCTTCTAAATAACTAATAATCTCTGTAGAAGAAAATCAAAATAGACTTTGGTTTCAGGTCAGGAGTTTATGGAAAAGCATTTTGTTAAAGCCTAGGTTATTTTCATTGTGTCTTATTTATAACTGGCACAATAAACACCAAAGCTGCTTCCCTCAACTGCAGAATGACAAGCCTACATGTTTTCCTCTTTGCAATTTTTGACCCTAACACTTGGTCAGATTTTGCAATAGCATGTATTTACTAGGGGCAGTTATATTCCATATGGAATAGCTATGTGCTATGCAAAATGAAAAGATGTTCACTCTACACACAGAAGAGCCCAGGCAGCTAAGAAGCTAAATAGCTTTTCTGAGGAAATAGGACAAAAGGTTTTAGCTGTTTCTTTCCTTACATCATATCCAAATATGACTAATGAAAGCCAAGAGGTAAAAAGTATCAGGGAACTGATCCAGATAAAAGCAATATTCTGGTTAACTTTTTGACTGGATTGATTTCTCTTAGCTGGTAATCTGTTTGCTCTGCTGCATGAATTCTTGAGCCAGCTGGCAATGTGAGAGCTGAAAAAAGTGGCCAGGGTATTCTGGGAGCAGGTGGCCATTAGTGAAATCAGATTAAAACCTTTAGATACTGACTGAATCAACATGATCTTAGCTGTCAGTAAAGTCTTAACATTCATTGTCTTTTGTCTATCTGGAGTAGTTATCCTATTGCTTATTTTTAGCTGCCTTCTAAAGACCAATTTAAAATGCAGGATAGAGTTTGGTTCTCAGTTCTTTAGCTTGTCATTTCACTTTCCCTGAAAAAGCAGGACGGTGAGGATGTGTTCACAGAATCTCAAAGAATGGGTGAGATTGGAAGGGACCTCTGGTGATCATGTGGTTCAACTTCTCTTCTGAATCAGAGTGCCCTGGAGCACATTACACAGGATTCTGTTCAGATGGTTTTTAAGTGTTTCCATGAAAGGAGACTACATGAACTCCAGAACCTGCAGTGCTCTGTCACTCTGACAGTAAAGGTATTTATTCTCACTTTTAGTTGGAACTTCCTGTGTTTCAGTTTGTTCAGTTCTATTGCTGGGCACCGCTGAGAAGCACCTGGTCCCATCCTCTTGACACTCCCTCTTCCAATAATTAAACACACTGATCAGATCACCTGGAGCCTTCTTTTCTTCAGGCTGAACAGTCTGAGCTTCCTCAGCCTTTCCTCATATGAGTTGTGCTTCAGTCCCTTAGTTATTTTAGTAGCTTTTTGCTGGACATGGTCCAGTATGTCCATATCTCTCTTCTACTGTGAAGTCAAGAACTTGACACAGCACTACACATCTGGCCTCACTGACACTGAGTAGAGTGGATCACCTCCCTTGATGTGCTGGCAACACTCTTCATGCAATCCAGGGTACAATTGGCCTTCTTGGCCACAAGCACACACTGCTGACTTATGTCAGTTTGTTGTCCAGGAAGACCCTCCAAGTCTTTCTTCACAAACCTATTTTCTGTCAGGTCAGTCCTCCACATATACAGGGCTTCTTTAACTATCAGTTTTCAGAAGGGATGAAGCAATGCAAGATATCTTTGAAGTGCAATATTTGTGAGAGTTGTATTCCACAGAAAGAAAAAAATTCAGTATTTAGAAATGGATTAATGTGTCACTGAGGTATGATGGAAGTCAGAATCAGTTTTCTTGAAAGTTATTTTAATTAACAGCTACATGTGATTAGTCAGTGTGAAATTCACAGGAAAGGCTTCTCAGGGAAAGATAGAAAACAGCAACAATCATGTTCAGGCAAGTGATTCAGTTCAAGTAATTTTATTTTGTGTCAAACTCCAATAAATTTGTTATACTGATGCTGAAATTAATAGACATAATTTCTATCATTTTTGTTTTCCTCTTTTTAATGTTTTTTCCTTGTTCTTTTTATTTTCTTTGGATTAATCAGTTTTTTCTTTAAGTAGATGTTATAGGTCAGGAAGTGAGGAAAGAGGTGATTAGAGGGTTTGCACTGTGGTGCTCTGCACTTAAATGTTTTTGTGAACTTCATGTCTGATTGTTTATATTCTTAGCACTTGCAGTCCAAGACTGCATCATCAATCATTCTGTTTTTACTGTTGGATCTATATCTGTGAAGAGTTACCTTCTTCCAAAATATGCAGGAGATAGTTGGTCAAAACTTGACTCGATTTGTACCAGATATTCAGTAGTAGGAAAGAATCACTTATGAATCATTTCTCCTCCAATACCAAATTATAGAGATACATTTTCTTTCATGACTTTCCACAGAATTGTACATACAGTTTTTCTGTCAGTTTCATATAAATAAACTATGTGCTATGTATCATATTTAAACGAACTTGAGGAAATTGAGTGTAAAGTGTAATAAAGTTTTTTCATGAATTAAAAAAATACATTTAAATATGTTATTTTTACAGACAGAATTTGGGTTGTCCTAGCTTTCCATAAGAGCAAGGTTTTACATATGCGGAGATAATACATTAATTGCAGACCAACTGTTTTAGTCTTTCCTGCTGAAAAAACCTCAGCTTATTAAGAAGTGTTCATCTAATATATAATATTGAATGCAAAATGTCATTTACCTAATGAATTGTTACCATCCTCATTGCTAACAAATACATCAAGACTTTTATTTACTATTCAACTAGCTAATTAAGAGTTTTCCCAGGAGTTTATCCAAAACCTGTTTCTACTAATTCTCTTGCTCTGCATCTGGGCTTAAATGTAATATACATACATTCTTTGTGAGTTTTCATTAAATTTTCAATTGATTTCTAAAAGTGTCATGTTTTTTTTTTTTTACTATGTTAATGAATAAACCTAACCATTTAACTGAGTTGGAAATCCAGGACCTTATGAGGATTCAGAAAGTAATAACTTCATTAATTGAACAGCATCAAAGAGGAACTTTATTTGCTGTGTATCTGAACAGTAAAAGAGAATTCCTAAATGGGCAAGCACAAAAACTATACTTCCTTTAAAGCTAAGAATGAAAGCATTATTTAGAAATTTAAATAGTTAAGAAAGGTCTAAATTTACGATTCGTTTGAGACATTAGTGTGTTCGATTTTGTTTTTGTGAAATAATGCTAGCAATGAAGTTAAGGCAAAAAATGAGAAAATATTTTGATTAAAGTTCATGAAAATATAAAGGTTTAATACCCAGAAAACCATCTAAAGATAATATTGTTTTAAATGACAACCACATGCACGTGGTCATTTTCTGTTGTTGATAGTTCAGATCTGATAATGAAAAGACCTAGCAAAACCTTTTCAGTAACCAAAATTTATTTTTCAAGAAGGAATAATAAAGACAAATACTTAAACGGGCAGCCTTTCTTTTTTTTTTGGTGAGAATCCAGTGTATAGGGATTGAAATGAATGATTCTGTTCTGTAAAAAGTAAAACAACTGAAACTGCCCAATTTGATGACACATTTTATTCTCAGTAAAAAAAAAAAAAAAAAAAAATCAAAACNATTTTTCAAGAAGGAATAATAAAGACAAATACTTAAACGGGCAGCCTTTCTTTTTTTTTTGGTGAGAATCCAGTGTATAGGGATTGAAATGAATGATTCTGTTCTGTAAAAAGTAAAACAACTGAAACTGCCCAATTTGATGACACATTTTATTCTCAGTAAAAAAAAAAAAAAAAAAATCTAGACCAAATCTTTCTGTGTGTATAGAAATTGAAAGTTATTTTTTTCCTACTGCTGTCCAGACGATTTGCAATTGCAAAAGAAGCTTTTTTTTTCTTCTGCTCTGTGGTAGCTTTAGACAAACACCAAACAAGGAGAATCTCACACCTGTTGCTATGCGAATATTCCTGAGTAAGGATGCATTCCTATTTTGAAAGGCACTAGTGATGCTTCAGTTTTCAGCGGGTTTCTCAGTTTTGTGTTCTGTGGAATTCATCACCAGCCATCCCTATCTCTTTATCCACTATTGCCTAATGTGAACAAACACGAAGCAGTTTCTGAAAGCCTTAATTATTACTGTTTCTTTTGAAAAACATGATGATATAGAAAGAAGATACAATTCTGTTAGGAGTTATAAAATAGTTAAAGCCCTGTTAGGATAGTAAGTATAAAAAATAAAATCATCTTTTTCACTGCTATGAGGTAGATAAGTGCAAATAATTAAAAAATTAAAGTTTATATCGTTCTATGGAAGAACTTTGTTCAATTACTTCTCTCTTCTGTGTTATGGACAAGGATTTCTAAGACATTTTCACATATTTTGAATGACCTGATCAATGAAACTTTCACCACTTTTTTGGGGGGGAAATATCCAATATTCCAATTTGGTATTACAGACTACTTCTAGTCATTTACTTTGCTTAATTTATTTCTTTTATCCTTATTTTGTTATAATGTAATCTTTTATCCTTTCAGAATATTTTCATTCAATTTAAAAAGTATACTTCAGTGTAGTGTTCCTAATATTTATTAAACTCTTATGAAATCTTTTTTTTTTTTTTGTGATAGGTAATAAAATTGATAAGAAAGAAAAACAATAATACAGTAAAAATACATCTTTTGCTTTGAGAGCTAGGAAGTACAATCATGGTTTTTAAATAATGTTATATTCAACAGTTTTTACTATTTTTTGAGGTATTCCTGGAAGCAGATTCATTGCTGTTTTCATTGAATTAACTGAATACTTGAAGTTGTTGACTGTGAAAAATTGCCTGTGAAGTAGTGGCATTCCATCATAAGCACATTTTTGTAAATATTTAGCAATCACAATTAAAATTTCAAGGGTTTTTTTTGATAGGCTATTGCACCTGGTGCACTGTCTGCTGTAATTAATAGGAATCATTTCACTGGCATTTGTGAGCATTGCAGTTTGGGTAGATTATATGTCATATCCCCTCTTCAAGAGAAGGTGAGTTTTTAGTGTAACGTTTCTGATATTTGTCAGCCTGCATGTACATTGACAATAACAAAGTTCTGCTATGTTTGCTTTCCACACTACTGGGAGGAATGTAGTTGCTAATGCTTTTAATTCTTCTTAATTCTATTTTGTAGACTGATGCTGAAAGTTAAATTAATAATCAGGTAGGTTTACTTTGACTGAATATTGATTAATATGTATTTATCTATTTATTTTTTATCTACTTAGCTGTACTTCTTCAAGATCAGCATTTCATTTATGCTATGAGAATGCTACTGAGAAAATTATTGGAATTAATTTGCCATCATTGTGTGAAGTCTGTGCTGCTATTGCAGTTCATTACCACCTAGGGATGCTGATGTATTTAATGGGATAAATTGACAAAAATGTTAATAAACCTCTGCAGAGAAATTAATCCATCAGTTGAATTTACCTTTCCAAAATGCCCTTTTGTGAAAATACCTGGGGGAATGCCACACAATTAATATAAAACTTATGCACCAATAAAGTATTAAGAGATTTAATGCTTCAAAGCAGGTTTTTTAGATGAAGTCTTAAAAATGGGTTATCCTCTGACTCAAAGTAAATAAATAAATTGGGCTATAGTGCTGAAATTTGAAAAGACACAGTCCAGTCTCTAAGAATTGTTTTTGTTTTTTTTTTTTTTAAATTTATAAGCATATTTTTATAAACAGCTTTCCGATGAATGAATGAATTAAGGAAAATTAGAAACCCTAAGCAATCTTTTGATCATTTCAACAGGGAGAAATGTTTCCTAACAACAGTTTAAACAGAGCTGAAGAACTATTTGTGGCACAATGTTTGTCTTGCTGTGTTGAATTATACACCAACAATAATTAGCCTGAGACTAAAAAAGAATGTTGCAGTGCTCAAGTTAAGACTGGGACAAATTGACCATCACTTCTGTAACCATCACAGAATGAAGTAATATCTCTGCAGCTGTTCTCAGGAACCCAAATCCAAGTGCTTCATTTCCGAAGTGGTAAGAGGGTAGCTCAAAGTTGCTCTGGCTTCACAATAAGAGAGTTACCTTATGGATGAAAGGAATTTCCACTGAAAGAAAGGGTGGTAATGTCTGACAATATTCTCTTTGCTGTATCTGTGGTGAACATTTAGGTGGAATCCTGCTTTTCAAGTCACCAAACTGCTACATAAATTCTCCCTGATTTTGTCTTAAAATCAACTATGAAAAGGTTAGTTTATTACTTAGCATGTTGCACATAAGATTTACAATAACACCATTAAAAATTAGACTTCTGTAGCTGGTGAAGAGTCTTCAAGTTTCATCAACAGTGCTGTGAATATCATTTATCCCCTTAGAGCTTCCACACAGGTACTTAGAAAGAAATGTGGCCTCAGCTCTTCTGAACAAAGATAGAAAAAATTGGGTTTCTCCAAATGGCTATGACTATTTTCATGAAAAATGCACTTTTATTTATTTTATTAACTCTTTTTGCTACATATGACATGTGATTACATATAATATCCACAAGGATTATGGGAATAGAGGACTTCTATACAGAAAAAAAAAAACGATATTCTGCATAGCATTGAAAAATGGCCATAGGAAATAATTTCTCATTTGTGAAGAAACAAAAAACAGAGCCAGCAGCACAGCAGGATGCTAGTTCTGAAACATGCCTGCTGAATCAGATCTTATAAGTCAAATAACTCAGAGAAGTAGGAATATTCATAGGCATTGAGCTGACAAGGACCCATGTTCTCCACCTACCTCTCAATTGGTGTATGTGAACTTTGCCTACACATCAAAGCACCTTAAAGGTGTTCAGAGAAACATAAAAAAGTAAACTGTATCTAAATAGACAATTATTATGTCAAAAATATTATAAATACATAAATAGCGTAGATGAATGTTTTTCAATTAGAAGCTCAGCTTGCTAGTTACAGACCTAACAGTAGAAGCATCCTCTTCTGAAAAGGTTCTGTCCCGATTCTGGGACAGGAAAGTGGAAGTCACCAGCTGCTCTAATCTTTGCCAGCTGATTAGAAATGTAGTCACAAACATGGAGGAAAGTCTTGGGCAGGCAGATGTGGCACAGGTACAGCCCACTGTGACACCCTTCTCATCTCCCAAGTGATATCAGCAGTTAAGGGTACAAAAAGTATTTAAAGTTCTGTGTTTTAAAATGGACTTTTTTTTAATGGAATTTGAATAAAATCAATTAGAATGTGGAAATGGAGGAAAACTAACTCCCCAGAAAACATCTTTATTACTCAATTTCTACCATTCCTCTAAAATTGCACAGGAGATTCTCAATATTTTAGACTGAGGTGTTGTGTAAGACTCAGACCGAGGATTTATTTCTATTTCTAATCTGTCAGAATAACACGTACCCTCACAGCCCTCTGTGATGCCTAGCTGTCTTCTTGAGCACCTCTGTTTCGTTGTCAGTCTCAGGAAGAACATGAAGTCTTTCTGTCTTCTCTATTCCTCTTGTCCTTTACATCTTCCATACCTTTCACATTTTTTGCCTTACTAACCATTTTCTCCTTTCTTACAGGAACACTCTGAACGTTGATTCTTTCTGCCTTCTAATTTGCCTGAGCTAGTGGGGACAAAATCTGTCAGATTGAAGACAGTGCAAACAACAGCCAAGCATATTCCTGACAGCACATTTATCTTTTTTTTGGTATAATCTAGACATATCAACATTTGACTTGATGTTGAAGCAGAAATTTACCTGTGTACATAAGGTTGAAACTTTCAAAGGCAGTCATTTTTTCAGTTTTAAAGAGCAAAAATGTTACTGCTGTATTAGCAGTGTAGAGAGCCAGTCTGGAGAAAATAATATGACCGTTGGCTCTATTCTGTGCTTCTTGATCCATCCCTGTAGAATACAGTTCTGTTCAGCATTTAGTACAGAGTATAACTCCAGTATTTTTATTTCTGAATTATTTTATTATTTAAATTCACCCTATTTTCTGAAATAGTTGCATATTTTATCCCTGATCTCTCTGTGGATGCATGTTTGTCCTTCCTAACACTGTTTCAGATGAGATGGTTAGGCATACAGTGTAAGTGCACAAAATGACCAGAATTTGGAACAAGTCTTAAACAAGATAGAGTATAAAGCTGGCATTTCCAGTAGAGATTAATCTTAAGCTATTTATATAGCATATAGTGGTAGCTTCAGGAATGAGTGAGATCCAGACTGTGTTTGATGATTACCTGAAATCATTAATAAATATTAATATTACATATTGATGTTTATTTCTAAATCCATCAAAAAAAAAAAAGAATCTCAAAAGATAAAATGTTCAGACTATTAAAAAACAATATGAGGAAAAGCTGTAGATTTTTTTTTTAATGTAGTGTGCATAAGTAGTCTTTAAAGTTTCTAGAGGATGTCATTTTATCTTATCTGTAGATGTTTACCTGTTTTAATGTATATTGGTTGCTCTGAAAGTGATGCCTCATTTATTTCTATGGAAAGTACAATAGATAGGAAGAGCCAGGAAAATGTTACACATGCAGCCCATTTTTTGCTGGCTCAAACAGATGAAAGTCAGAAAGTGTTAAATCTAGACGATACAGTGAGTGAGGTAAGACAGTCCCGAGAAGACTGACAGTGTGCTCCACTGTCTTCAAACTGGTATGAGGCCTGGCATTATCTTGTTGCAAGAGAAAGGTTGTCTTCTCTTGCATGACACTGTAAGTTTGAGCCTTCAGCTTAGTCAAAATTGTTAGACAGTGGTCAGGATTCATAGTTTGTCTGCGTTCCACAAAATCCAGAAGGATTACCACTTTCCTATCCTAAAAGACATGGTTGACAATGGTTTGTGGGCTGGTTTGACCTGGTACCATGACAACTGAGGTAGGGGACCCATGAGCCCACGCCCTGGGGAAGAGGAAGGGGGAAAGGGAAAAAAGGGAGAGGGGAGATGGGCCTAGGAACAAAACAGCAGCAATGATCTGAGGAGGAAAGCTAATTTACTAAATAAGATATCAGAAAGCAAAATAACACAATATAATACAATATAATTGGAATTGAGGCTAATGAATCAAATAAAATGAACGAGAGAGAGAGAGAGTGTCTGATAAACTGAAGACCTTACGCTAACGCTGAAGGCGGACGGCTGCAACAAACACCCACTGCTGAGTCGATCCCGAAGGGAAGACAGACAGTGCCATGACTGCAGACAGTTTTTATCTTTCCCTCTGAATGGAAACACGTAAAAATGCAAAGCATTGCACAGTCCTCTGGGGAATGTAGTTCTTCTCTTCTGAGACAGGCATATCAATGACTATCGATGATCCAAGGAGCTAGAGCATTAACTCTTTAACTCCCAGTACACTGCATGATGTTGTGATGCAGAATATCATTGATATAACAAAAATCATAAAACCATGACAATGGCATATCACTTTATTCTTTGGGGGCTGCATTTTGAACTGTTTCTTCAATGGAGAGTTAACATTTTACCACTCCGTGGACTGCTGTTCTGACTGTGTCTCGTAGTGATTACATCATGCCTCATCACCAGTAGTGATGTGATCNTAGATAGGAAGAGCCAGGAAAATGTTACACATGCAGCCCATTTTTTGCTGGCTCAAACAGATGAAAGTCAGAAAGTGTTAAATCTAGACGATACAGTGAGTGAGGTAAGACAGTCCCGAGAAGACTGACAGTGTGCTCCACTGTCTTCAAACTGGTATGAGGCCTGGCATTATCTTGTTGCAAGAGAAAGGTTGTCTTCTCTTGCATGACACTGTAAGTTTGAGCCTTCAGCTTAGTCAAAATTGTTAGACAGTGGTCAGGATTCATAGTTTGTCTGCGTTCCACAAAATCCAGAAGGATTACCACTTTCCTATCCTAAAAGACATGGTTGACAATGGTTTGTGGGCTGGTTTGACCTGGTACCATGACAACTGAGGTAGGGGACCCATGAGCCCACGCCCTGGGGAAGAGGAAGGGGGAAAGGGAAAAAAGGGAGAGGGGAGATGGGCCTAGGAACAAAACAGCAGCAATGATCTGAGGAGGAAAGCTAATTTACTAAATAAGATATCAGAAAGCAAAATAACACAATATAATACAATATAATTGGAATTGAGGCTAATGAATCAAATAAAATGAACGAGAGAGAGAGAGAGTGTCTGATAAACTGAAGACCTTACGCTAACGCTGAAGGCGGACGGCTGCAATAAACACCCACTGCTGAGTCGATCCCGAAGGGAAGACAGACAGTGCCGTGACTGCGGACAGTTTTTATCTTTCCCTCTGAATGGAAACACGTAAAAATGCAAAGCATTGCACAGTCCTCTGGGGAATGTAGTTCTTCTCTTCTGAGACAGGCATATCAATGACTATCGATGATCCAAGGAGCTAGAGCATTAACTCTTTAACTCCCAGTACACTGCATGATGTTGTGATGCAGAATATCATTGATATAACAAAAATCATAAAACCATGACAATGGCATATCACTTTATTCTTTGGGGGCTGCATTTTGAACTGTTTCTTCAATGGAGAGTTAACATTTTACCACTCCGTGGACTGCTGTTCTGACTGTGTCTCGTAGTGATTACATCATACCTCATCACCAGTAGTGATGTGATCCAGGAATATGTTGCCTTCATATGGCAATATTGCATATGGTATTTTTCCTATTGATGTGTACAGAGTTCTTGGGACCCACCTGGTGCAGATTTTATGATATTCCAATAATGCCACTGTCATTTCCAATGCACTGAANAATTGTTAGACAGTGGTCAGGATTCATAGTTTGTCTGCGTTCCACAAAATCCAGAAGGATTACCACTTTCCTATCCTAAAAGACATGGTTGACAATGGTTTGTGGGCTGGTTTGACCTGGTACCATGACGACTGAGGTAGGGGACCCATGAGCCCATGCCCTGGGGAAGAGGAAGGGGGAAAGGGAAAAAAGGGAGAAGGGAGATGGGCCTAGGAACAAAACAGCAGCAATGATCTGAGGAGGAAAGCTAATTTACTAAATAAGATATCAGAAAGCAAAATAACACAATATAATACAATATAATTGGAATTGAGGCTAATGAATCAAATAAAATGAACGAGAGAGAGAGAGAGTGTCTGATAAACTGAAGACCTTACGCTAACGCTGAAGGCGGACGGCTGCAATAAACACCCACTGCTGAGTCGATCCCGAAGGGAAGACAGACAGTGCCGTGACTGCGGACAGTTTTTATCTTTCCCTCTGAATGGAAACACGTAAAAATGCAAAGCATTGCACAGTCCTCTGGGGAATGTAGTTCTTCTCTTCTGAGACAGGCATATCAATGACTGTCGATGATCCAAGGAGCTAGAGCATTAACTCTTTAACTCCCAGTATACTGCATGATGTTGTGATGCAGAATATCATTGATATAACAAAAATCATAAAACCATGACAATGGCATATCACTTTATTCTTTGGGGGCTGCATTTTGAACTGTTTCTTCAATGGAGAGTTAACATTTTCCACTCCGTGGACTGCTGTTCTGACTGTGTCTCGTAGTGATTACATCATACCTCATCACCAGTAGTGATGTGATCCAGGAATATGTTGCCTTCATATGGCAATATTGCATATGGTATTTTTCCTATTGATGTGTACAGAGTTCTTGGGACCCACCTGGTGCAGATTTTATGATATTCCAATAATGCCACTGTCATTTCCAATGCACTGAAGCCAATATTCAGATCTATATGCAGTCTGTGTGGAGGATTTCAATGTCACAACTTTGCTTCACCTGCAATTCCATGTCAAACACCAATTTGTCAGAATGCCCCACTGCTGCCATCTGTTGCACAACAAAAAAATGTAACAGAATGTTGACAGGATGGTTCAGCCACTACTGCTGTACCACCAGCATCCACCTCTGACATAGTGGTTTAATATTATAAAAGAGGAGGCATTACTTTTGGAGCAGTCCTCATATATTTAAACAAGCTGGAAAGTTGAATCCCAGATAAACAGATGAGTCCAAGCTGCCCTGGAATAAGGAATTTCATTGAATTCCTTATCCCACCATTTTAACTCAGTACAGTTTTTTATGCACATAAAGTCACTCAGATACACATTTAGAGACTAGAGTACCACACATTATATTTGGAAAATAGAAAAACATTACGAATTAGAAGCACCTTAAAGTAGTAATTTCTCTAATTTGAGCAGTAGCCCTAAATTTAGAACCACACTGAAATGAAACAGTTACAGTTACCTTCTTCTTTCTTTCTTGTCAGTTTACTTTCTGCATCTGCTGATATCCCTTCTCAAGAGAGCAAAGTAGAGACAGAGTGAGAATATTTACTAATTTTTACTGATTTTGGTAAAGTTTTTGGACTCCTGTATAGATAACTACTTACCTTAGGACTAGAGAAATAAGGAGACAGACAAGCAAACAGGCAAAATCACCACTGTGGTAAGAAGTAATAAATAGATGTAAGAACTTACTCATTTATCTTTCTCCCTCCCGGTCACCTGTATTGCATGGTTATTATGCACTGGACAGTTTAACTCTTCACCTGCAATTCTGTGCACTCATTGAAAGTTCACTGATAGTTACTATTTTGAAGACTCAGAAAATTGTTCTACAGTTCAGTTTGGAGTTTCTGCACTCTGTACAAGAAAAAAAAAAAAAGAGGGTAATCATTTATCATGTGAAGTTATTAACATCTTTGTTTGCAAGAGAAGAATCTTTTTACTGTTTATGAAACAAAGTTTTTGCTGAGATTGAAAAAAGTTTTGAATAAATTGTGCTCCCTCTGTGCTCAACACCAGATTTCATCTGCTGCCCTGCATGAGATGGTACATCCTATGCCGTCTTGAAAGAACTGCAAGGGTCAGGTGAAACTGAGCTGAGTTGCTTTGACACTGAACATCTGTCAAGGTGCTTATATATTCTATTGTTCCTTTAAATGAAATTAAAATATCACAAAACTCAATAAATTTGCTTTCTATCTCTCAATGACTAAACCTTTAATAATCTACTCAGAATATCATGCTTAAGTATGCTTTAGTACGCTATTTTATATATTGTTACAAGAGATACAGTATCTGTATCATTTGAAAAATCATTTGAAATAATTTGATATTTTCCAGTCTCAGTTTGCAATCAGAATGCTTTACAGTTAATAGAAAGTGGAGTCGTTACATCAGAGTGAAAATATATGTGCCTTCTAATAGATTGTTTTTGCACAGTTTTAGTTCCTGATAGAATAAAAAGTAATGGAAGAAATGTATTTCTGCTTCGGGAGAAGGAAAAATTTACTTGTCTACTTGAGGACTGTCTGCTCCAAAACAAACTCAGTACATCCCAGTGTCTCGTGTGCTATGGCTCCATGTACGTTCTGTTCCACTGGAATATGTAATTTTCTGAATAGCAAGGAAATAATTTCTTCTATTAAGACAAGTGGAAGACACAATGAGAAGCAAAGAAAGTGTAAATCTGTGACTTAAAAGTTGCACTGACAAATGTTAAGTGTGTTATTTGACAAAACATAGTAATTCTTGTCACTGCATGAAAAAAATAAGTAGACCAATTTTTATATATTTATTATTATTTTTTCCCCATGATGACAGTGCTGAATTATGTTTAGGCTCAGGGTATAATTTCTTGCTTGTAAAAAATTACTCTTGATTTTATTTTTCTTCAGGGTAAAATAACTGAAACTATTGCAAAGAACAGTTCTTTATCCTTCAGGAAACACTTTAAATAAAAGTTTCAGGAGATAAGAGGAAGGAAAATGAGAGAATGACTCTGCTTTGGAGCTGGGTTAATTCTGAGAAATTGAGTTAGAGGAGAAGAATGTGAACTATAATACAATAAGTGTAATACTAATGTGGTTCCTGTCAAGTATCATGACGAAAATTAGAGATGTTATGCAAAAGGAACACATATCACCTTCTCTTATGTAACGAATCAAGATAAAAATGCTTTGAAACCACTACTTGATCTTGTTGCATCATGGAATTGTCTTAGATACTGAAAGCTAAGCTCTACTCCACGTTTCTCAGAGCAGTATTTGCTCAAATTGCTGTACTGACCTCATTTTGGGACATCAGTTCCTAAGACCAGTTCCATTTAAAAGATGTTCATCAACCATTACACCTGTGATTTTATTATAAATTTCATTTCTTATCAGTTATAATTAAACAGAGACCTTGGCTCCCAGGCTTCCATCTGCTTTTATTTTTCCAGCTATACCCAACCATCCTCAACTGAGAACACATTTTCTTGGGAGAATAATTGTTAGGAAAAGAAAAAACAAACAAAGCCATGAATGTTTTATACTCAAGCAAAATGTTCATTTAACCAACAATTAATAAGAGTGTCTGTTGCTGTAATAGAATTGTATGTGTTGAATCTTTACAGTGTGGAATATTTTTCTCTTGTAGGCAACTTTATGACAGAAAATTTATGAATGAACATTGTCTCAGTCAGTGAACCTACATTTGTTTAAAATTATTTCAAGACTTATATGAATCTTGTAGAGTACCATAACTCAATGAATTTAAGCCAAAATTATTCTTTCAACATAGATGAAGCAATGCAGTATCATTTCATGGATGTGAATATTAGCAGAATATTAGCAACCTTTACAGTTATTTAAAAAAAATTAAGATGACTTGTAATTTTATTATTTTTTTGTTTGCTTGTTTTCTTTCCTTTCAGACTAAATTCAAATACAACACAGATTGCTATGACAGGGACAAATTTATATCGATGTCTTGTTACAGTTGTTTTTGATTTTGAGAAATCTGTAGTTTCTTTCATGGTGCTTTCACAAGAGTATAATTTGTACACACAAGAAGTACCACTGTAAAGGATGGTGCTAATTATTATCTAGCATTTAAGTATACTCATTTAAAAACTGTGTATTTTACTGTGGCTTGATTAATCTCAGCTTGTGGGTTTATCGGTCTACTCTGATGAATATTTTTTTTACTTTTAAAATCAAGATAATACAGATTTCAAATTATCTATGCTGAGTTAAAAATTCGTTGTTCTTAAAGGTATAAGTAATGACTCTGTAACTAATGTCACTATTTTAGAAGGCATGTATCTTAATGTACAGAGCAAGAAAGCAAAATCAAACAAGACTGTTAAGGAGAAACTTGTGTATATTTTAGATTAAACCAATCACAGTGGAGGATGAGAATAAATGGGACTTACTAATTCATTGGAGTATATGAATCCATGCATTTTTCATTACAGGAACCAGTTCCTGGCTTATTTTCTTCCAAGAAGAAAACAGCTAATAAAAATTTACGCACTAGGGATAAAGGTTTTATCCTATTTAGGACTAAATTTACTATTAAAGTATATATCAACATTCTTCCTTTTTTTAATAAAAATTCCATCTAATATATTCCTAAAATGATTTATCATGAGCAGATTTCATATAAACAAAGATTTGCAAAGAAAAACTATTGCCCTCTTCATTTATTCTCCATACTTCAATCATACATTCTCATGTGACAGTTTATCTTAAACGCAATTCGTATAGAAAATATCTTCCAGCCTGTCCATCCCTCAGACAATTGGAAATGATTTAGTTTATCTTGCTGGAAAGTCTTTTAAATGATTTGTGTACATAATCACAAAAAGGCTTTAAGTCTTCAGTTGGCATATACAATATAATTATTACTATACGTGTTTGCTAATGCTGTCCAGCAATGCCACTGATATGTAAAGAAATTCATAGAATGGCTTGGGTTGAAAAGGACCTCGAAGATAGCACAGTTTCAACCCCATTACCATAGGCAGTATTGCCAACCTCTAAACCAGGCTACCTGGAGCCACATCCAGCCTTGCCTTGAATGCCTTCAGGGATGGGGCATCCACAACCTCTCTGTTCAACCTGTTCCAGTGTGTCACCACCCACTGAGTTAAAAACTTCCTCCTAACTTCTAACCTGAATCTTCTCTGTCTTATTTTAAAACCATTCCCCATTTTCCTGTCTCTATTAACCAGTGTAAACAGGTTGATTAACAGTAAAAACAGTAAAAATTTTAATAAAATTAATAGAAAGTTTTGATTAAACTTGAGAGTAAATTTATTGTTAATTAAATTTTTGTAATGTTATGGAGGATGTCTTTTTCTAGCATATTAGTGTAAAGTAAAAAATAATTTAGTTCCACCAGTAAAGGGGAAGGATTTAAAAAGCATTTAAAGAGTATTAGTGTAATAACATCAAATTTGTCATCATATAGCAAAATATAATGGATAAGTGTCATTATTTATTCATATTGTAAAGATTTTTCTGAAAAGAAAAATAAAATAAAAAGAACAACAGTATCAAAAAGAACATGTTGGGAATTTAAAATTCTTTACACTTTTAATTACAGATTTAATCTTTCTTTCCTCTTACCTAATATTAAGGCCATTTTACAGTTTTATTACTCGCCACATTCCACTTGGGAAAACTAATTCACAGATCACTGAATTAATGAAATATGGAGTTGCCATGCCAAAAGCTGAAAACAGAAATTTGAGCAAAAGCTGCCTCAACATCAATGCCTATTCTAATAAAAAGTTTAGTCTTTTTAGTTGTGGCCTGTTGAGAAGAAATGAAAAAGTCAGACAGAGAAGTATAAAAGGAAATAATTTATTATCTTCATTCAGAGTAATCACTGCATTCATTAAAAAGCTTAGCATAATGTAAAGATTTTTGTGGGTGCACTTTGTAGGACATTAACTACTTTGTTCTAGTGCTTGTTTGCAGTTGGTAAGAAAGAAATAAGATGTAGGTAGCTCTCAGTAGTTAGTGTCGCAAATAATTCGTTAGATTGGAATTACATCTGCTGGAAGATATATGCTGTCAGAGAAGGATGAAAATTCAGAAAAGCAACAAACCTTATTTCTAAGCATAACACTTCTCTTTACACAGATTTTGTGCTACATTTAACATGTACCCACAAAATAGGAATATCTAAGGTTTCCATTGTTAAGTTTTTGGACTCAATCGCCATTATACACTTCCTTTTAAGATGTTCAAATGCAAGAAATATTGTATAGGCAAGGAAATCTTGCTTAAATTAGTTATTCTGACCTCACATTACATTGCACTTCTATTACAGCAGTCTCTGAAATACTTTATGAATTGCAACAGAAAGAAGTTTGTCATTATTTATTTCCATATTCTTAGTTGTTTTGAAGAGTTTGGTTTTGTTATTGGTAGACATAGATTAAATAGCATGGCCATCTTTATGCAGAATCTGAATAAAAATCTCTGTTCTTAACTTGAAGTATAAGTGAGAGCACAATAACAACATTTGACAGAGGAAATTTTTAGCTATAAAACACTCTTATTCAACATAGACACCACCATTAGCTATGTTCTGAAGCACACTACCTCACTGTCTTCACACGTGCTTTTCGGTCTCCATTAACATTCAACAAGTGTTGATGAATGTAAATGGGTGAAATTTTGTCCACATGGAAGAATTTAATCCCACACCTTTGCTTTACACATACTTCCTTGTCAGATACTATTTTGTCAGACTGCCCCATTACTGCCAACTGTCACACAGAAAGAAAGCATAATAGAATGCTGCTGAGAAGGTTCAACATCTACCACCATACCACCAACATCTGCCTCTGACATCATGGACAAATAAAATTACAGGCATTACTTTTGGGACAGCTCTTGTATATGTAATGTACCTTTTTATATTTTGTACTGTATGAATTACTATCACTGAGAATGTTGAGGAAAGCACTGTTTACATCATGAATGCCCAACATTTTGGCTTGCCTGGGCTGCATTGAGAAGAGGAATTGTCTTGGATTGCATAATATGTAGGGCTTTATGAAAGTAATTCTTGATTATGTTCCATGTCTGTAAGATATTTTCCAGATTAACTTTAAAGTTATGTTGAAATCTTTAGGAGTACAAGGCATTCAGACCTTGACAAATTGATACAGTCAGTGCCCTGTAATCAAAGTGGTTTACCCAGCCCTGGAAGCTTTTTCAGCTCTTAATGCTCATTGATTTCAGTGAGGGTCACTCTTACTACAGTGTGCTTTCTTTCTGCTCACAGAAAGCCATTTGCTAGGGTTAAATCACACTTCCCTAATTCTCGTCCTTCAAATAGTATATTTGAAACGTGATGTCCAGTTTAGGCAGTGCAGTGATAATTTGTACAACTCACAGCCGCAGTCGAACTGCATAATTTAAAAATGTACAAAGGGGATAAAGTTAGAATACAGGCATTTCATTTTATGGAAGTAGGAGAACATATGATTCCAAAAAAACTGCAGAAAAAATGTTTATAAAAAAATCCCTCTCTTTAAAATTTGCCCCATTTTCTTCTGTCCTTTGCATAGCTCCGTAAATAAACGAATAAGCCTCACAATATATACAAGAGAGTTAAAAAAAAAAAACATAAACGTAGTGAGATATTTGACCTTGTTTCTGTGAAATTGATGCATCAGTCTGCTCTGGAAGTGATTGCCATTCTTAGTGAGTTCTCAAGGTGTTCATCAGAGTTTTTTGATGTAATTTACTTTTTCTATGCTTCAACCTTGAAAAAAGCTGTTCACATATGTGTATATAAGGCCAAAAAAGCAATGGTACAAATAAGGTATGATTGTGAAGTGAAGGATGTTTTCCTCTGGTATTATAGGGCATATGAAAGTCTGGTAAAGTGATATGATCAGATTTTTCTTTGAGTTGAATGTCCAGTTGCAACTCTATAGATTCAATTTCAAAATTTACAGGTAGCATACTTATGTAGACTGAAAATAGAGATGCAATTATACCAACAAACTGAAGATTTTTTCATCAATCTTGAAATTTATTCTCATATTCCTTTATCAAAATAGAAAGCACAGCCACACATTTTTCACTATTCACAGGACTGTGTTTAGCCCATGTATCAAAAGGCATTATTATTTGCCAATTATTTGCCATAACTTAGAGTTGCATTGAGCCTTCCCCTGTGCCCTGGTTTCAACCCAGTCAGTGCTGACTGCACACTAGTGTTTGGTTTTCGTGAGCAATCGGTGGACGTCTGGGGTCAGGTCAGGCTGTTTGGGGTGACAGAGCCTCCAACATGATGGTGTGGGTGAGGCAGGCATGGCTACAGTGTTCCTCATTTGAAAAAGAATTCAGCACGTAAAAAAATATATAATTACAACAGTTGTGTAAAGTTTGCCATCTGACCTGTGCTAATGACTCCCTGAGACATCACAGAAATGCTGTTACTGAGCCATGTTACTTGTTACAGTCAGTTGTATAGAAAAGGTTATGAAAATTGTAAAGTGTAAAACTTTGAAATAATCTATATAGCATGTACAATGGAAACAAAGATTGAAGTCCTGATCACCCAGAGATTAACAATGGTTCCACCAGCGACTTCAGGGGGATTAGTATTCCTGTCAAAGATTTATTTTCTCCCTTATTATTTGGGGTCTTTCTAATTTGGTGAAAATAAATCTGAATGCAGGGTTCTGGATATGTGCATTTAAGTGAAGAGTAATCAACTGATTTCTAAGTAAGAATTTGAAATGGAGCTATGAGAACATTTTACACAAGTAGAGGAGTGTGTATGCATCCATATGAGAGCTATGTTACAATATTAAAAAAGGTTTTACTATAACTGTTCTAATTCACATTTATTATTACATGCATGAGATTATCGCAAAAGAAATATCCATTTGCTTGAGTGCTAAATAATTGTTTTCCAGTTTAAAATGTTACAGAAGTATCAGTTAATAAGCTAGCTGATCAAGGTCTTTCTCAGTAATTCTGGAGAAAATGTTTGAGACAAAGTACTTATTATTCTGAAAGGAAAAGCAAGGGTGACCTCATTTTAATGATCTGTGCTCAAAACAGTATTAATAAAAAAAAAAGTTTGCAATCTTAGCTGCATTTTGAAAAGGAGGAGGACAGAATACTCTCTCTGTACTGTAGGATGTCCCTCTGCCTTTCATATTTCTAATTCAAGGCAGTATTCAGTCTGCTCTAAAGAGCAAGAAAACAAATGCCAAGCTTTAATCAGAATCATATTGGCTACATAGGGACTTTCAGATCATTTGCCCATTCCTAACAATGTCATGCAGATTCCCTTCAGAATATCAATGCAGAGACCTTTGCCCTTGCTGCGAAGAAAAGGTTGCAAAATACAGAAGATAAGCAGCAAGCCCGTTTGAGGTTAACATTCCTTTTTGTGATGGAAGGAGGAAAAAAGGGTAAAAGTTTCACTCTAATTTAATTCTTTAATGAAACTAAGAATTAGAATCCCTGCAGTGTTGGGCTAACCTTTTCTCCAGTGTCAAACAATCTTTTTCTTCAAATACATCTTGGATAATTCTGTAGGCTCATGGCTATCTGAGGATTGTCTTAGAGGCCATTAGTAAGACATACTGTACTAAATTTGACAGACCTTTAAAAGCTACCTTAAAGAAAAATCTTTGTTCCTGAAAGTGTGGAACTATTTTTTAAATAAGAAATGTTTGATCATTGCATGATTTATTTATTTATTTAAAGGGCTAGATTTTGGCTGCATAAATTCATTTAAAAAAATGGGATAAAATAGCAAAGCTTCCCTGATACCAGTGAAGTTAAACCTCAGTTCAGCTAATGCTTATTTTGCTGATGGAAAGTGTTGAAAATGATTGGGTATATTTTAAAAGAAAATATATCTCAATGTTTGTTGCATCTTTTCAAAAGATTAATCAGATATCTTTAGCAACCCATGAGTTTTCCCACATAATGAAAGAGTATTTATATTTACCATGAAAGCCTCAGAATTATCCTGTATTTCTTTTTATGAGGAATAAAGATATATTCAAAGTAAGCTGACATTAAAGTAACATGAGCTCAATTTAGTGAGAACTCTTGAAGTCAAATGTTTTTCTCTGCTTCATTTTATCTTTGTTGATAACAGGCCTTTCCCCCCTAATTTGATGAAAGAAAACTTATTCAATAATAGGTAACATCAAGTGAATGAGATACATTCATATCATCCTAGAAGACTGTCAGAAAGGTAGCTTGACACGTTACTGTCAAGTCAGTCAGCTCTAATAATCACTTCTGTGGAAAACAGAACATGATTTTGGATGCACTGGCAAGATATTGCTGTATCTTCCTCCATGTCCTCACTCAGTATCCTGATCAAATCCTAAACTGATTAGTCTATTTTTAAATAGCAATTATATACCCTTTTAATACCAAAGTTACTTTGGTTTAAAGAAATTATCATTGGCAGAAATTATTCTGCATGATGTAATAGTGTGTATTAGTTGTATCTTCTGTCTAACTTTATTTTATAAGCTTATCCTGAAAGAGATGTGCACTACAATTTGGTTTAGCTTGCATGACCTTTTCAGAGCCTTTTCCATTTTTATTTCATCCTTCCTGGACATGACTGATCAGGTCTGCAAATTCTATGTGACGTTGCATCAGATTCTTTTATAACAATGTTTATTGTGATGTGCTTTTACCAGAAACAACTTTTAGAAAGTGCATAATATCACAGCTTACAGTTCTCATATTATCAATTAATAAATCTTCCCATCATTAATTAAGAAATAAAATTCCTTACTTGCAGCATATATTCTAGTATCTGTGCATCACTGTGTTTGATTGCACTTTGAAATCTTTTCTATTTCTTTTCTAATCCATCCACTACAAGACAGTATTGAATGAACACTGAGTCTGAAGTCTCTTCCTTTTGGTAATTTTTACTACTATTTTGTATTTCCTTGCACCAAAAAAGTGACTTGCTATTTTAAATTCTAATTTTTATAAGAACTTAAGAAGATGACATTTTACAGGGTGTTACTAGAATTGATTATAAGTGAGATTAATTTTTATTTGTGTGTGTGTAGCTAGGAAAGTTGGAAGGGAATTTCAATTCAAGTGTTTTTACTGGTCGCTATTTCTTCTGTTCTCCTGGTATATCTTAATAAACAACTACTCTGGATTGTTCTCACCGTGAAAGCTGTCTACAGATCTAGATGAAGTATTTAATTATGCTTTTTCAAGTGTAAAAGTTTATCTTCATTACTTGAGGCATGTAGGCAAACATCTAAGATTTCACTGTATTTTTCTTCCCACATTTTATAATGCATTCAGCTTTCCACCTATGTTGCCTAATCAATGGTGAGGAACTGATAAGAACAGACAGGAAGGTAGACAGACTAATTCAGGGTAACATAGATCAGCTTCTGAAAGCTACAGCTGTGTTACGGCTATTACACTTTTGCTGAATACCTATTTGTCTGAAGACACTTCTACAGATGTGTTGTCTTCTTTATTTCTATTTTTATTCTTTTCTGAGTCCTCCTGCATTTGCGTCCCTACTGGTGCCCTTAACACCCCTTAAAATAATATCAAAACCATTCTTAATCCTTTTGTTTTTGAAGACTTTAGTGTTTAGGAGACTAATATGCACCTTGCATATATGTCAACTTTACTGACACCCAGGTATGTTTCTCAGTATTTCTGCACCTATGTGCAGAAAATAATGCAAAGAACGAAAATAGTCCAGCTACACACAAGTGACTTCCAAAGGCCACTTTTATAGTCAACTCTACAAGGTATTTTGTGTGTCAAACCATTGTAAACAAAAGTGTACGAAGGATGGTTCAAAAGACAGTGAAGACTGTGGAGAAAATTATTCTACAGCTTCAGGATTCCAAACCAAGAAAATCTCATTTTCTGCAGTATTTTATTTCAAAGACATGAAAAAACAAAGTCAATTTTTCTTACCATGTTTACAAATTAAAAACACACATGAAATATACTCTGATCTTGTCAAAACATTTATGTATTTTCTTTAAGTAAAATCAGGGGACACGAGACACTTATTCCCACTATTTTATCAGGAAAGGTGTTAGTTCCTCCATCCATCCAATACTTAATTTTTCATTTTTCCTTTGAATCACAACTAATTAACATCAGCCTTTCACAAATTGTGCTTTTGTAAGTCATGAAAGAGTGCCTTTCTAAATACAAGTGTTATCTTATTTCTATAATCACACTGTTGTTCATAATATTTGAAGTATGTAATTTGTACATACTCTTCTTTCTACTCTTTACTTATCTTTCATTATCAAGATTTTCTCTACTGCACAACATGTGGTACAGAAATATCTAAGCGAACAGAGACCAGTCCACTATGGGAAATGCAAAACTCTGCTGGGAAAGGGTTTTACGTGAAATAATTGACTTGAGCTATGTTGTCCAAAGATAGCTAAACTTTCCCTGGAAATGCACTACAGAGACCAATATATACATTGAAAATGATAGAGGCAAGACTCATTGTCATAGCAATCATATCTGAGTACTTCTCAAGGGGAATTAGACTTTTAAATGAAAACTTATGTCCCTAAATATCCTTGTGGACTTGGACCTTGGCCTCTTAAATTAGTTTGCTAACTACAGTTGTACTGAGGATACTCGGCATGAGGAACAAACAGATTAGCTGCCATCAGAAGTCTTGAAAATATGTCTTTGATTGACCAGGTAAGAAACTAATGAAGCTGTAAGAAAATTAGATAACACTAGAATCTAGATAAAGCTAGATTCATGCTAGAATACACAATGTTCCTGATACTGTAGTCTTAAAGATTTTCTCACTGGATATAATTCATATAAATATACTCCTTCCTCTTATACCCTCAACCCCACTCCCCCCTTTTCTTAAAAAATCAAATGCAGTAACATCTATAACTGAAACTGAGAAAATGAATTATTTGTGCTTAATTGGATTTTACTGTTTTGCAAAACAGAAAAACTTTTCCACGTCACATATGTCAAAAAGCCTACAAGGATTTACTACTTTCCATGAGTAATTCCATTATTATAAGCCAGTGATGCCTTAGCCTCAACAGGTCTCTGCTATCCAGCAAAAAGCTTCCAAGGCTCAGAAGATTTACTGTCTCCTAGACCTGGAACTACACAGAATTTGTATCAAAGAACAAATTCTTATATAGTAAGGGAAGACTCAAGTGCTCCGGAAGGATAAACTGAATTAAGGATGAATGTTATAAATGACAACATAATCTGAAGTTAATATAGAAAAATGAGAGCAAGTACTATATTTTTTAAGATAACCTGCTTGCTTGTCACCAGCAAATACACAAATATAAAATGAGGGGAGAAATTCTGCTGGGAGGGAGGAATAACTGGTCTGGGACTTTTAATTCTTCATGTACTATTTTATTTGAGATAAAAGGACATAGTTGCAGATATTGCAAATATCGCCTGGGATCGAACAAGTGCATTTTAAGAGAAAATAAAAAATACTGTTTTAATAATTAGTAGTTGTGTGCTATGGAAAATATCACTTCAATATCTGCAAACTCTCTTTAATAGAGGTGTTCAAGTAGTCTCCCAAAGACGACAGAAGAAGAGTGAGGAAATGCAATATTATTCTTCAGCATCTTTTTTAGCATTAAGAAATAATTACCTTGATTTATTATATAGAAGATTAATTTCAGAAAATTGAGAAAAAAGTCTTGCAAGGATAACTAAACAATATAGTAGAACACCTTAAGAAATCGGAGAGATTTTAGAAGACAGAGTATATGACCATCGGTTACAACTGAAGGTCTTCATGGATGAAAGCACAAGGCTGACTGTATTACTTCATAATAGTCCTCAAATTCTCAAATCTTATATTCAGTTTCTATAAATAGTGCAGTAATTAATACCAATGATAATTTCATCAGCAGTTTCAATGAGAAATAAATCAAAATTAAATTAGAACTCTCCTCTGCCTTCCAGTGAATTACATTCTGCAGCTATGTATGATTATCTTCCTTTCATGGATGGAGAAATTGAAGCAAAGTATAAATGAGCTATGATCAATACATGCAAGACTGCATGTATTCCAGAAGTCAGAATTCATTCACCTTACCTCTAAATGTAAAAGTGAGTAACAACCTTAACTATGAGATTGAAGAGACTTCAAATTATAACTGTAGATTTTACCATAAGCTTTCTTAAGCACATAGTACACTAAAAGACATAAAGATGAAGTAATACTACTGGTGTCATTAAACCTCTGTGGAGCTATTGTTCTAACCCATATGAGAACTTTAAAAATTCCCACCTAATAACTGGAGATTACAGCAATGTGTTTTAAAGAAATAGGATGAGAAGTAATCGGTAAGAATCACTGAGTCCTACTCCAGACTCCACATAAGACCACTCAAAATAAAATCAGATGTTTAAGCACTTTGTCCAAACACTCATTGAACTCCAAAAATTTGGGTGCCATGGCCACTTCCCTGGGAAACCCATTCCAGTGCCTGACCATCCTCGCAGTGAAGAAACAGTATCCAACCCCCTCTCCTGTTACAGCTTCATGTTATTCCCTTGGTCCTGTTGCTATCACCAGAGAGAGGAGATCAGCACTGCTTCTCTGGTCCCATTGTGAGGAGCTGTAGGCCACCATGAGGCCTCTCCTCAGTCTTCTCCTCCCTAGGCTGAACAAGCCAAGAGACCTCAGCTGCTCTCCATGTATCTCCACCCACAAGAGCTTCTGGGTGGAAACAGTTGGGATAACATCTACTGTCCACATTTTAAAGCACAAATGTAAAATAATCACTGCTTTGCCAAAGATAGTGTAAAATGGAAAATGTTTTGTTTACTGTTTGAAGAACTGATTATTTGAGTGAAACAAGAAGATACACAAATGATGATTCCACTATTCACACCTGTTTCCCATGTGTTGATGAATACAAAACTACGTAGATAAGAATTACCAGGTGTAGTGTAGGAAAACATAAGTTCATATGCTCAAGCACTCTGTTTTCCTTATTCATCTTGCCTCCTTCACTTCTTAAATCAGATTTCTCAAGAGGATTTTCTTTTTTTATTTCTTTGGAAGGAATCTGACAGAAGTGTTCACAGCTCATCTCTTTCACTGCAATAACTGTGCATCATCGTAACTTGTGCAGCTTCATCTTTGCTTCATTTTACTGCTTTAATTTACTTGTTAAAAATACCACTTCTTCAGTGTGACAGCAAAGAACACAATACTCCATTTCCTCTCTACTGAAGAGCGAATAATGAGAAAATATTATGTCTGTCTTTGGCAACCAGAAGTCCCTAGAGAAACCTGAAGAGCTGTTTCCAGAAGCATCTCATTACTGGTGGGAAACTTCATCATTTTTAACTTTAAGTTTTCTATTTCTTTTGTGTATATTTGTACATGTGTGTATAAATTTACAAAATTGAATTTGCTTTTAGGTATAACACCAAATAAAGGCTCAGAGATAGAACCTCTAGGAGAAATCAGTAATCTGTATCTCCATGTGTGTGATACCACCACACTACTCTCACTCTTTCCTTTCTCAGAAGAATGGGAAGAAAATACGATAGAAAATAAAAGCTCATGACTTGAGATAAGGATTCAGAGATCACCCACAAATTACTGTCATGGGCAAAACAGAGTCAGAATAATGGAGATTAATCACAGAACAGAGCAATGACAACAAAAAGGAAACCAAAACCACCTTCCTCCACTATTCAAACTCTACTAACCAGCCATCTGAACAATGCAAGGGAATAGGAAATGAGTGTGATGGTCTGTCCATAATGTGCAGCCTTCTGGAGTCTCTCCCATGGGATGCTATTCTTCCTGAGCTGATCATATGTGGCCTTCTCACAGGCTGCAGCTCTTCAAGTAATTCTCCATGGAATCATAGAATCACAGAATCCTTAGAGTTGGAAGGGACCTCTAAAGGTCATCTATAGCTCCCCTGCAGTGAACAGGGACATGCACAGTAAGATCAGGTTGGCCAGGGCTTGAACCAGTCTCACATTGGAAGTCAGTGTTTTTTTCCCTTTCTAAAACTTGCACTCCAGAGCACACCCAGCATTGCTCTTAGCTCAGCTCTTGCAGTGGTGGATCCCTTTTAGAGCAGCTGATGCTGGCTCTGATCTGACATGAGGCAGCTGCTGGGCTCTGCTCACAGAGGCAGTGAGCAGAGCCCAGCCTACAGTCTCCCTGCTAAAGCAAAGCCATCCAGAGGAGATCGACTAGGACCATGTCCAGAAAGCTATTGAAGACCTTTAGGGAGGGAAACTCCACAACATCTCTGGGCAACCTATGCCAGTGCTTCATCACTCTAAGTGTTTTCTTATGTTCACATAGAACCTCTTGTCTCCAAGTTTGTTTTCATTTGTGTTCTTTCACTGGGCCCTTCTGGTCCCCTACTTACATCCTCTCTCTAGGTATTTATATATGTTCATAAGATCACCCCTCAGCCTTCTCTTTTCTAAGATGAAGATTCCCAGTTCTCTCAGTTTTTCCTCACAGGAAAGATGCTCCAGTTCCTTCATTAACTTTATAGCTATATGTTGGACTCTCTCAAGGAGCTCCACAGAAGTGTACATAGCTGGCTCATGTTCAAAATGGTATCCACTGGGACCCCAGGTTTTTTCTACAAAGCTGCCTTTCTATTTTTACCTGATTTTCTACTGATTAGTATGGAGATTATTTGAGCTTGGAGGAGGTATCTTCGAATATTAAACTTCTTTTCTTTTTTTTTTTTTTTTTTTTTGTGCCCTTTTCTTATATCACAGAACTTTTCAGGCAGATACTTGAAGAAGCCACAATCCACACTCCATAATTTCAGAGCTGCAGCTTGCTTTTCACCCTTCTCTTTACCCTAAAAATCTTGAACTCCACCTTACAGTTACTACAACCAAAGATGCCTGCAGCCTTCAAATTCTCAACAAGCTCTTCATTGCTGGAGAATATGAGGTCCATCAGAGTACCTCTTCTCATTGGTTCCTCTAACACTTGGAGCGGGAATTTGCCATCAGTGCTTTCCAGGAATTTCCTGAATTACTTATAACCAACCCACTGTATTGTCCTCAAACAGATGGATACCAGGACTGTTCAAGTCCCCCACAGCACCAGAGGCTGTGAACATGACGTTGCTCCTATCTTTCTGTAGAGAGTTTTCTCTGTTAGTTTTTTCTGTTCAGGTGGCCTGGAACAGACACCCACTATAAATCCTGTCATCCCTTTAATTCTAATCCTTAAAGATTCAGCCAGCTCCTCCTTCACTCACAGAAAGAGCTCCATGTACTCTAACTGCTCTCTTACAGAAAGGTCACCATCCAGTTCTCATCTTCCTAAACTGTCCTTCCTGTAAAGTCCATATCCCTTCACTGTGAGACTCTGGTTATGGAAGCCATCTCACCATGTCTCAATGATCCCAAGGCAATCTTTGCTCTACAACTGCACACACAATTCATCTTGTTTATTCCTCATAATGTGTGTGTAGGTTTATAGGCACCTGAGAGGCACCCTAGTACGTTGGGTTCCTAAGAAAGGGTTTGAGGAATTTATTTCTCTATCATCGTGTCTTTCAACTGTTTTCCAGCTTATATGCAAATGCTGGAGGTGACACTGCCGAAGCCTCATTTTGTTGAATTTGTGATTTCTTTCTGTTACACCACCTTGTGCCCTTTGCTCAGTGAGTGAGTCTTTCACTTCCTCACAAGGCTGCTGGTAACACTCTCCCTCCCCTGTCAACTTCAATTTAAAGCCCTCCTTATGAGGTCAGCCATGCTACTTGCAAAAATAGCTTTGTGTTTAAATGGATTAAGAAATTTTCCTGGTTTTCCTAATGTCATTAAGAATACAGATTATGTTTCCATCTCACTGATGCGTTAGAATTGATCTGGGAGTTGGGGAAAAAATCCCTAGATTGTATTGATTTCTGTTGAGATACGCATGTGTGTGCATGAATATGCGTGGAAGGTGGTCTTGAAGAAAAGAAATCTGAAAGAAAGGAGTTCATATAAACCTTTTACATAAACCTCAAGGACAAAGAACCCATTGAAAGGGCAGTTCAAATCAGGAAAAAGGAGAATGTTAAAGCTGGTGAGAAAAATAAGTCAATTGTCATGGCAATTTGAATCCTTCAGTAAAACTTGGAATTTCCCAACCCTGTTACATAATTGAAACAATGGAAATGAGAATCTGGCTATCACAAGAATTCAATTTCTGTGGAGATATACCAAATTGGTAGCAGTAAGGGAAAATGTCAACATAACCCTTACCACAAAATGATTATTGTCCTTTAATAAATGCACAAATGCACAGATACATTAGTATATGAAGAAATGGAGGTTGCTGAACACAAAAATGAAGCGGCATGTTATTTAGTACTTATGTCAAGTACTCAAGACAAGGCTGAAGTACTCAGTGTCTACTTTGCCTAACTTTTGTTGGTTATATTGCCCAGGCATCTGGGGTTAGATACAGAGCTCGTGGAGAGAACTACCAACAGTGGGTAATGACTGAGTCAAGAATTGCAGAACAGTTCTTCTCACACATAAATTAAAGCTGTACTGAAGATGCTGAGAGAAACTGCTGATGCCATGATGATGGTTGAGCTCATAGATCCTCAGAAACTTGAAAAAAAGCTGCACTCTTGTACTCGAACTGATTGTCATTACTTGGTTCCTCAGTAAGTCATGAACCAGTCAAACTGGAACAATTTTATGGGCATATGCTGTAGAAGAAAGTGGTTGAAAATGGTCAGATTGCATTAAATGAAGGTAAATTATGCCTTCAGTAAGCCATGAGATTACTGTCTAATATGATAAAATCACCATGTGTCATTTAATTAAACTTGACAAGGTTTTTTACACTTTCTCCCATGGTATTCTTATATTGAAGTTGGGAAATTATGGTCTAAATGACTGGACTTCTTGCTGGTAAAATGGTGTTTGAATGGTCAGATCCAGAAGGTCATGGTTAATTGTTCATGTTCTACCTGGAAGTTGGTAAGAAGCTGGAAACTGCAAGGGACTGTACTGGGACCTGACCTGGTAAAAAGTCTTTATAACTAACTTGCGTGATATGATGTAGTACATACTCATTAAATGAAGCCATACTACAGGGGACCAGTTGATATGCTTTATGGTACAGTCTCATCCTGAGAGACCTGGAAAGGCAAGATGAATGGGCTGACAGAAACTGTGAAACTGTGCAAGGACAAGTGAGGCCTGGTGGGCAGCGAGCTGAGTCTAAGCCAGCCAAGGCGATCAACAGTTCCAAGGTCTATATGATCAGAAACATGCCGAGTAGATACTGTGATTGATTATTCTGCTCAGCACTTACAGGAAGGTAGGGGACTGGATCACTTGTCCTGTGGGGAAAGTCTGGTAGACCACGCCCAGCTTGAAGAAGGGATGGTATCAGGATCACCTAACACTAGCCCTTCAGTACCAGCAGGTTGGTTATTGAGAAGATGGACTGTTGTAGTCGGCAGGTCTTTTGTTGCTATGTAGGTAGAAGCAAGATGGATAATGGATTTAAATTGAAATATGAGATATTCAGGCTGGATTGTCTAGTTTCCATCTCTGGAATCTTTCAAGGCCAAGCAGAACAAAGTCCTGAGGAAAAAAAAAAATAAAAATTTTTTTTTGAGGTTGGGAGGTTGGACTGGAGGCCTCCTGATCTCCTTTTCCAGCCCGAATTCTGTGATTCTGCCTTTCTCTGAAAATCTGTTTATTGATCAAAAGAGTATTGATGCTATACAAAAAGCAATATTTGTGTGTAGTTTTGTCCAGTAAGGTGAATAAGGATTAAGAATCAAGTCTTGACAGACTTCCTTTTTTCAGCTCTGAAGTAAAAAATGCATCTCCTATGAGGAGCACTGCACAGTTTACTGAAAACATGTAGGAAGATTTTTTTTTGCTACTTTCTCACTCTTCTGAAACATGAGAAATAAGACTATGGCCTGAAGCTAATCTGCTATTAACAAGTTTCTGCTGCTATTTTTCTTAAGGCTCAGAAGTAGGAGGTAAAAATGCTACAGATCAACGTCACAGTTAACTATATAACAAAGCAGAAATACTATGGATAGGCTACCAGTATGGTTAACTCTTAACACAACTGAATTCACTCTTTGTTTGATAATGTGGCAGATGTTTTCCTTCTTTTCCTTGCTTTTCCTGTGTCAGTTATCTGTAATGAGAAAGATTTTGTACCTGTGCTCACAATATCAGGTTTCAGCATAATAATAGAAAAACTTAATTTATCTCTCCTAATAAAAAGATAAATTCTTATTTAGTATCTGTTCTGTTTTGTAGTTTCAGAATATCTTACAGTTCTTCTCAGGGAGAGATTGCACCTAAATAAGGTCTCATCACTTTTCTCTGTGTGCCTATTTACAGGATTTTTATACCAGGAACTAAGCCTAGAGGTGAAAACATTAATGGTGACCATAAAGGCCCTTTGCTGGTCTGGGAAACATTGCAAGCTTTTTTCTGGCAAGCACATTCCTCTAACCTAATTCTCTTTTTTTTTTCCTTTATTGTTTAACCAACCATAGCAAAGTCTCTTAGGAAGTATCATTGAGTCTGATACTGGACAAGCATCTGTTTTCTTTTATGCTGGCAGACACTGTAGGCAGCCCATATCTGGTAGAACTGAATGTACAGAGTTCTGACAGCTCTTCTCCATTTGTTCTTACTTTCCTGAGGGCAACAAGACTCACTGTGGATTTCCTGTCCTAAATTGTCCACTGAAAGTTGTCCATCTGCGCTGAAATAGCAAGAAAAAATTTTTTTAACTTGGAGATTTTATGTACAATTTATTTAAATAATGCTTTACAGAACTGATCTTGCTTTAATATTTGTTTTTCTAAAGTGCAGAAAAGGTGTCTATAAAACCCAAACTGACACATTCCATTTCAATTGACTACAAAAGGAAGAAAAACCTTCTGTTTCACTTCAAATTTATTTAGCCCGCAGTACATATATGTACTTCACTAACATATATTTTGTTGAATATGGTCACCTTATTGAGGTGATTATTTATTAATCTTGAAGAAAATTCTCTCAGAACATTATACTGACGTAACTATAATGTTTTAAAAATAGTCATAATAATAATTAGAGATTATTTTTTGATCAAAAATGATAAGAGATTATATTTTCATTAAATTGATTTCAATTTCAGCTTCTTTTTTAGAGGTAGCAGCTGCTGTAGTGTTGGTTTCAAGGTGCTTATAAATGCATGGAAAGGTATATGTACAGATTACTTTCAGCAATGTTCTATATTTTTACTCCAGTTGATTTATAACCTTAAGTCCTTTGGGAAAGAATGTAGCATAAACAGTATGGAGATTTTAGTTTACTAATAGGGGTCAGGTTAAAATATCAGGTTTTATGAAACCTTCAGATACAAATACTTTTATCTAAGGAAAAAACTTACCTTTTTTTCCCAAGGCTAACAAAACTTTGAATAGTTGTCAATAGTAAATTTTAATTAATTAAAACCATATTCTCTGTAGATTTCAGCCTAAAAATTATCTGATCGTAAGTACCAATAAATATTTCATGTCCAGTACACAAATTAATGTTTATAGAGTAAATATAGAATGCTAATGAGGCAATGTCCATCTACCCATTCCACACAGTGACATTATTAAGTTGCAAGACAAGTAATAAAATGTTATTTTATTTCAAGTACCACTTTTGGAGGAAAACCATGAAAATGTTGATGCATGGTGAATTAAAGTAAATGAATCTGATAATATGAGTGAATTGAACAAGCTGTGCAATATAAATATTTTAATCACTTCTTGATCCAGAAGTACCTCATCTACAAACGAGCAATTACTTTCTACCTCGTGGGAGTTGTCTCTAATTATGAGGCAGCCTATTTGGTGCTATACAAAAAGTACATGTAAATATCAAGCATCAGGACTTTAGATTTGTCATTTCTAATATGAACAACATTTCATATCCCTTTCTACAACACCTTTCTGTGTTTTGCATTCTTGATATTAATTGTTGATGCTTTTAACCTGAACAGACCTGTCATTATCAACCTTTTACTTAATCTGTGGACACTGAAATATTTCCCAGTAGAAGTACAGATGTGTGAGTATTAAATTTAACCACAGAACTGCTTTTCTCAGCTCCTTTTAAGCCACTAAAGAGCAGACTGTGAATGATTTCAGCCTGAGAACTTCAGGTTAAGACCAAAGTTCTGGATTTTTTTTTTACTGTGTTTTTATTTGCTGGTTGCTATGCTTGAGATATTTATACCATTAATTTTACCAAATAGTTAACTAACACATTGTGCACCAAGTTCCCATAAATTCCACACAGAATGTTGGAATCCATAAATGAAATGTTGTATGCTAATAAATAAATAAATAAATAAATAAATAAACAACAACTGAAATACCTATGTGTCACACAAATGTTTTTGGTGCGATACTATGCTGGGCACCTCTTATTTTTGAGGAAGGAAATAATGTAATCTTTTCCTATTGCTACACAGCTGCAGAAGTGGCAGGCTAAGTAGTTTCCATAGGCTTCATTTATGCATTTATCTGGTCTTACTGGAAAAAATTTAGATCTTGTGTTCAGTTGCTACAGATTCTTTCACTTCTGTGTGGTCTGCTCTGGAAACATAAAAAATGAGTTTAGAATTTGGAAGTAGAATTATTTCTGTCCTAAATACTAACATCTCCTTGAAGAATGTAATCATGCTGTCTAATGCGGCACATATAAAACACTGATTTTATACACTCTAAGAGTGAAACTCATAAGGACTTTTGTCACAAAACCTTTGTCCGCACCCTATTTCAACTTCATATAAAATATATTTGGATAGACCAACCTATAATTAAAACAATTAAAAAAGTCAACCAAACAAATAAACAAAAAACATCTCAGAGTCGTTTCAAATAAGTGCTGTTCATTCTATGGCTCACTGTTTTAATAAAAGACAAAAAAGAAGAATCTGATTGATCTATTAAAAGGTATGAGGTGCTGTGAAATTTATGCTCTGTTTTTAATGTCTCTCTGGCAAATGTCAAACAAAAAAGTTATTTTTTCCAAATATCACCAGAGGTGATAATTACCACAAATCTACCTTGTATACAACTCAAAGTTTCTGTAATGCATCCTTACTGACAGTAACAGAATGGAGAGTGCCATTATTTGTATCAGTGGATGAAGATCAGTTCTTAGAATTACATCATATGTACTTTGTTGAATTTACTGCTTCTGCTGCAAGAAAAAGAGATGTTTCCTGAGATATTTATTTCCAAGATCCTGACTTTGATTTTACTCTAGTGATATCCTATGAAAAATCTTCTTCATTTTCTTTTTTCAGTTTCAATCTAGCCTATCAAAGAAACACTGCTCACCACGTTTGTGAAGCACATGACTCTTTTGAGATGTAAATGAGTGACAAATGGTATCCACTTAGCTGATCTTTGTATCCTGGGGACTTCTGTTTTGCTAGGGCCAATTCAAAGACTTCCATCATGCTGTAGTACTGTTTAGTAGAGATGAGACATAAAAACCACTGAAGTATGAATCAAGGTGTCAAAATGTCCACTGGGAGCTATTCTGTGCATAGAATACATGTCCATAGAAGGGATTAGCCTGACTAAGCACAAAAGAATGGGCAGAACTACAAGTAGCTAAGAATGGCCAGGGAGGAACAGAAAATGCAGACTGGACGCAGGCTTACATTCACACATTCTTCTCACTGGTAAATATCATATGTGTACAAACACTAATGACATTTTCAATAAAAATAATTTGAAAAGATTTCAACTTGTTAATGGGAAAAAGCTGGCACCCAAGAGCGTAAACAAATGAGTTTCCAACTGAACATTTTGTGTTTGTAATTTGATGTCTTTGAAAAGATTACCTGTATTTCCTCCAATTAAATAAATGTCTTGGAGTATGGACCTAACAATCCAAAAGCAAATGTAATTCATAGATTAGGATTATGAAGATCTTTTAAAACAATATTACTTTCTTCATTTATCCTTTTGAAATGAGGTCTGTTCTCATGATATATGAAGTTATTTTATTTTTCCATTGCTTGCAGCATCAATGGGTCTTGTCCGTATTGTTTATCAAGTTACAAATTTAAACTTTGAAACGATCTGTAAGTCGTGCTTACCTAATTGATGCCTTGGGAAATGACTTATAATAATGAAGTTATTTATCTGAATATCCTCTATTTGCAATGTCATTCATTGAACTGTCCAAAATAGGCAGTAATACAGTCATTGTATTTCTTTAGGTTTTGCGTGTCATGCTACTTCATAACACTTCATGACATGAGAGTATGACACCGCCAAACACTCAAAATGCAGTCCTTGGTTTAGTGCATGGGTTGATTTTCATTTAATATTAATAATTAAAATGAGTTTAATTTAGTGTCACTAAATACATTTATTTCACAAGAAAATCTAGGTGAAATATTAATGTATAAACAGGTAAAATATATAGCATATAAATTGATTCCTACTGTCAGTGTCCTAAGATTATAGTGTTCTCTCATAATATGGAGGTTACTTAGGTTTTATTTATACTTCTAAAGTTCATTCACCACCTTAGAATTTTGAACTTCTTATTCAAGCATAGATTGCAAATCCTTCCTGGAAGGAATTATTTTTAATTCTGCTGGTGTGTATTCCTGGTCCATTACCATGATCTAGATGCACACTGCAGTGTTCTTTAAGTAATCCTTACTGTCAGCACTGGACTGGACCTGTTTGGGATGGAGATAATTGTCAACAAGAAGTCCATGTTGTACTGTGTTTTAGATAGACTACTTTTTTTATTGCTGTTTTAAACAGCTAACAATTATTTATTTGGAGTTCTAATAAAAGAAGATGTATTCTCAGAAATACATATATATTGTCTCCACATGGTTACTCCATAGTCAGAGACTGGAGGAAGTGTGTTTGATTTTGCTTTTACTACTGGGTAAGAGCCTTAATCTGGAAAAAAATGTTCTTAAATTACTTCCTTTTGTAACAATTCATAACATTTAGTTGTTGAAGTACTAGGGAGTACCCATAATTCAAATAGGGATTAATATATATATATATATAAGGCTTTAAAAAAAAATACTCCTATGAATTTTTCTGAACATCTAGAATTGCTTTATTTCTTGTTGGAAAGGTAATTATCTTATGAACTTAGAGGAAATAGGAGGAAAATAGGAGTTTTAATTTGTCTCTCCTGATAGTGTTAGTTCTGGCCTCTGTATGCTTCTACATAATTCATGTTTCTTTTCATGCCATCAAGTATTTTTATCTTTTTTTGTTTGTTTGTTTTTAATCATGAGTATGTATGAAAGAATTCAAGATATGGCTGAAAGTACTAAAACGTACAGGATAAAATTGCTGTTAATGAGCTGTACCCTGTAAACAACAAAAGGAAAGTTGGTGGCACTGCAGAGTACCTTCAGCTTCTCCCTGGATTGTATGAACTTGTGACACAATTCTGTGAAGACTGCGATGTATTTCTTGTCACTCTCCAAAATCTATTTCATAAATAGCACACTAAGATATCATTAGACAGTATCTTTATTTTTAAAATTATATTTTTCCTGCAGGCTTTAAGATGGAGATGAACTCAGGTTCATTACCCATTGTCTACTGAGGAATACAGTTTGTGAAGGGTCTGTTATTAATTATTGCTACATACATTCTCATGCTCATAAGAAGGAATGAATCATCTCTCCCTTAACTATTTCATATCAAGTTCCATTTTCAATTATTGAATTAGTAACCTTGATTCTTATTTTTTTGTTCTTGTTACTCTTGACAAAGGACAGATACTTCTGAGACTAAAGCACTATGCAGGGCCCATGGGAAGAGAAACTATGTTAGTAAAGGGAGGTATCTAAATCCTATGCCCAGCACAAGTGATACCATAACGTGATATAAATGATATAGTGAGGAAGGGACACTTTCTTTTTTCTCATCTTCATTTGCAGGACCATCTCAGAGAAAATAAGAGTATAAAGTTGGCATAGTACACTACAGAGGAAAAAGTGGTAAGGTAATTAAGATTCAGCTGTTACTTGTTAGATAGAGCTATATGTGTTCTCTACTAAGAGCTGATAGAGAGATATCTTTAAATCCTACATGTATGTGTTGATCCACCTGGTAATTGCTTCCTCATTTCAGACCACTGGCTAATACAAGTAATATCAGATTATTCCTGAGAATCTATTAGTTCTTTGACAAACTAAAGAAGCTGAATATTAGTTAGATGTTCAAGTAGTCAAACTAACCAACAAGTAGTCTGATCACATTTGAAGATAATATTTCAGAATTTGAAGATGCTAGAATGAAAAATAAATTTGAATTGACTTACTAAGCCTCTTTTTGTCTCCTGTAGTGTAGTATATAAAAAAAAGGAAATTCTGTAATCATTATTTATCACAGTGGCACTAACGTTCTCAGGTAAGACAAATATTTACCTTTTGAAATCTTATCCATGAANTTTAAACAGCTAACAATTATTTATTTGGAGTTCTAATAAAAGAAGATGTATTCTCAGAAATACATATATATTGTCTCCACATGGTTACTCCATAGTCAGAGACTGGAGGAAGTGTGTTTGATTTTGCTTTTACTACTGGGTAAGAGCCTTAATCTGGAAAAAAATGTTCTTAAATTACTTCCTTTTGTAACAATTCATAACATTTAGTTGTTGAAGTACTAGGGAGTACCCATAATTCAAATAGGGATTAATATATATATATATATAAGGCTTTAAAAAAAAATACTCCTATGAATTTTTCTGAACATCTAGAATTGCTTTATTTCTTGTTGGAAAGGTAATTATCTTATGAACTTAGAGGAAATAGGAGGAAAATAGGAGTTTTAATTTGTCTCTCCTGATAGTGTTAGTTCTGGCCTCTGTATGCTTCTACATAATTCATGTTTCTTTTCATGCCATCAAGTATTTTTATCTTTTTTTGTTTGTTTGTTTTTAATCATGAGTATGTATGAAAGAATTCAAGATATGGCTGAAAGTACTAAAACGTACAGGATAAAATTGCTGTTAATGAGCTGTACCCTGTAAACAACAAAAGGAAAGTTGGTGGCACTGCAGAGTACCTTCAGCTTCTCCCTGGATTGTATGAACTTGTGACACAATTCTGTGAAGACTGCGATGTATTTCTTGTCACTCTCCAAAATCTATTTCATAAATAGCACACTAAGATATCATTAGACAGTATCTTTATTTTTAAAATTATATTTTTCCTGCAGGCTTTAAGATGGAGATGAACTCAGGTTCATTACCCATTGTCTACTGAGGAATACAGTTTGTGAAGGGTCTGTTATTAATTATTGCTACATACATTCTCATGCTCATAAGAAGGAATGAATCATCTCTCCCTTAACTATTTCATATCAAGTTCCATTTTCAATTATTGAATTAGTAACCTTGATTCTCATTTTTTTGTTCTTGTTACTCTTGACAAAGGACAGATACTTCTGAGACTAAAGCACTATGCAGGGCCCATGGGAAGAGAAACTATGTTAGTAAAGGGAGGTATCTAAATCCTATGCCCAGCACAAGTGATACCATAACGTGATATAAATGATATAGTGAGGAAGGGACACTTTCTTTTTTCTCATCTTCATTTGCAGGACCATCTCAGAGAAAATAAGAGTATAAAGTTGGCATAGTACACTACAGAGGAAAAAGTGGTAAGGTAATTAAGATTCAGCTGTTACTTGTTAGATAGAGCTATATGTGTTCTCTACTAAGAGCTGATAGAGAGATATCTTTAAATCCTACATGTATGTGTTGATCCACCTGGTAATTGCTTCCTCATTTCAGACCACTGGCTAATACAAGTAATATCAGATTATTCCTGAGAATCTATTAGTTCTTTGACAAACTAAAGAAGCTGAATATTAGTTAGATGTTCAAGTAGTCATTATAACCAACAAGTAGTCTGATCACATTTGAAGATAATATTTCAGAATTTGAAGATGCTAGAATGAAAAATAAATTTGAATTGACTTACTAAGCCTCTTTTTGTCTCCTGTAGTGTAGCATATAAAAAAAAGGAAATTCTGTAATCATTATTTATCACAGTGGCACTAACGTNAGATAATATTTCAGAATTCGAAGATGCTAGAATGAAAAATAAATTTGAATTGACTTACTAAGCCTCTTTTTGTCTCCTGTAGTGTAGTATATAAAAAAAAGGAAATTCTGTAATCATTATTTATCACAGTGGCACTAACGTTCTCAGGTAAGACAAATATTTACCTTTTGAAATCTTATCCATGAAGGATACATGTGACAACTCCTTTTCTATAGAGCAGTGAGAAATCAGTGTAGCCTGATAGCAAACATGAATCTCCAAAAAAAACCATTTCGTTTTCTGTAATGAAAACAGTATTTTTTTTAACGCTTGCTCTGTAATAAAATAATAAATGCAGAAAGATAACTTCAGACTACTTCAGACTGCGTATTCAAATTAATGAAAAACAACCACAAATAGTCAGCCTTTTTAGGTTCTATATATGTGCAGTTTCAAACTGTGTTGCAGTATGTCTATATTTTAAGTATATATATTTTTCAGTACCACTAGGTGTCATCATACATTTTATTGACTCTTAATACAACAGATACTCCCAGCATCTGGCAGATAGTGTTGACAACTTCATCAGCTTCCCCAGGATTTCAGATTTAGAACAAAGAAAAGATGTAACAATGTAAGATGTTACAAAATGGGGAAAGTTAACTCCTGAAATCTCAGTTATACAGAAGGTAGCGAATTCTAAAAATCAGAGTTAGAAGTTTCAAATTATTGTTTAATTAACTCCAGTACAGATTTTCAACTTGTATGCAGTTATTTTATTTTAATCTTCATCTGATGCTTCCTATTGCAGTTAATAATTACATCCATCATAATGGATACTTATATGCATAAGTATAAAGCATGACCTAAAAGAGTGGTCCTGTTGAATTATCACTCCTGGAAGTAATATCTCATGATAGGCATATTCCCTTTGCTCAAAACTTCTCTGATATAAATATTTATATATAAATAACTGTTCTTGCTCAAGTGTTTGCCAATGAGATATATTCTTTCTTTTCAACGATACAGCAGACCTTCTCCAAAGTGTTTTGATAACATTGAGCTACTGACTGTATATAGTTCCTTACATACAGAAAGAACTTGATTCCCCAACTGTTTGAAGAAATACTTTTGCGATGATTTTCTTTTTCTTCAGAGAACAGTGATGTTGAAGTGGTATTTGTGATTTTTATGTGATAGAGAGCGTGTAAGATACATGTTAGAAAGCTGTTTCAAGATATTGCAGATGGAATACAGAATTCAAAAACTCATGAGTTTCACTACCAGAAGCATTATTTAGTTATCTGACAATATGCAAGACGAGCTGGGGATACTTTTCATTTTTATGTGGAATTCAAGGAACTGTATAGAAGTGTGGTAATCAATTAATCATACATAATTAATTAGAATATCAATTTAATTTTTGAGAATTCTTGTTTCCAGTCTCTGCCTCAGAACTCTCTACATATATTTATCAGTTATTACTTGAAGATCCAGAAACTGTGTTCCTCTCCCTAGACATATGAAATGCTAAATTTTCTCACTTAAAATATCCTCATTCTATTTTCATTGGAAGGTCTTTCTTTCATAAGAGCACCAGAAAAAATAAAAATAAAATTAAGAACTTTAGACCACAGCTTTATGCCTCCTGGATAATTTCATAAATATACCTTACAGGAAGAGAGAAGACCTCAAATCTATCTAATTTCATAAATATGTCTTACAGGGAGAATCCAGTATCACAGAATCTTGATCTATTTATTTAAAATTAATCAAAAAGATTAAAGTTCCATTGGAGAAGACAAATAGTCAAATACTGAACATATTCAGAGAAACTACATAAATTTTTTTATTACAATAATTTAACATACTTATCTCTCTTCTATTATAAGTTTAAGTTAATTTAAATAATTGTACTAATTATGTTATCTTAAGCTTTCACATTCAAAACCTGAACCTGTATAAACTCCCAGCATGAGGAACTTAGAAGGTGACATTTCACTAATGACTGCTCAGAGAAATTAACAGAGATTGATAGAGTGTGTTTCTAAAGATGTCCTTATGAGAAGTATCTCACGCGAAATGAAAATGGCACTGAAACTTTCCACTTTGCATTTGTGTTTTTGTTTACAAGGAAGAGCTTGAAGAGAGAAGTACTTGAAGGTAGTTTTCTAAGCATATGACATTTTTTTCAGGGATGCTGTTACAGTGTTTTTTAAACAACACTTTAAGAGTCACTGAGAACTCAGTGAAAACTATTTTTCACTCTTTTGCATACATTAAGTATGTATTCGTATATATTCACATGGGATGCACTAAATATTTTCACCTTAAAGGTATATAAGGCCCAGAAAGCTTCTTCAGGTTATCCCTGTTGGCCACCTTATCAAGAACAGGTACAGTTACTGAAGGTTAAGTCTTTCCATAACCAGTTACCGAAGTGGTGCAAACCTTTGTCCATCCTTTCTTTAAGTAAAAGGTGAGAAAAGTTATGAGGACCAGCCTCAACAAGTCTTGCTTGGTTGGTTGAACGAATGCATACAGGATAGGATGAGAAATAATGCCTGATATTTTGAATTCTTTATTATTTTTTTATATTCAGTTGCAAACGAAGAAAAGCATATTCAACAAGAGTATTCAGCACCTCTAGTTACAGGTAAATGTGCTTCATGGGTGGATAGGATCTGTCATCTAAATGTAGTAGGAAAGTTGTACTATGTACAGTTTGGTTGAAGTGTACAGTTCCCTGCTTTGACATCACTGCACAGAAATCAATTCTTTACTTTTGTCTTATAAGAAACATTCTTTATATTAATATTTTATATAATTTGCAAAGTAAACCTGCATGCCTCTCAACTTAATAATAATGGTAAAATTAAACAGGATATATGTGCTGATGGGAAATTTGCTATTCTACAGCATGAAAAAAAAATTAAGTCTAACAACCCCATCATTACTTCAGAAGAAATTCACTTCAAAAGAAATAATAAAAAAGGAGATATTTTATTCTCCCCTGACTTAGATATGACTTTCAAGTCTCTGTTGATCTAGCCTCAATTTTAGAAACAAAAATGGTTGAATACAAGTTGAAATCCCACCTTCGTCGATTCCCCTGCATCCTCCTTATTCTTGAGAAATAATTAAAATCAGAAATAGAAGAGAGTGCTTGCAGTGGGAATTGCCATCTATTGAGCATGTGGCCCTTAGATTAGTTGTACAGTTTTGTACAGTTCATAAAATCCTATTTCATTCACACCATTTCTTGTGGAGCAGAAAGTGGAATGTGGCTTAGAAGGTTGTTAATCATTGCTGCTATCTATTTCTTAAATTGTCATCCCACTGGGTGTAATGTAAGCTTAAAAAATGCAGTGCTCTTTTCTTGTGGGTATATCCATGCATTAAACTGTTCTTGATGAGAAGCATTGCTGGATCAATATGACATTTTATCCACTTTTTGTTCTTGTCTCTCGAGTCTCCAATTTCCATCCCAGCTATGACTCAAGTAAAGTGACAGCAGATATTACAAAAGAGAATTCCAACTTTAAAATCTTTTACTAGTCCTAAACTTTCCTATTTCTAAAGCTTTTCTAGCACTCCAGATATTATTCAGATATTCAGGTTGGGTTGGATTTGTTTTTGTTGTATTTCTTTGGAACAATATCATATAATATTCATTTAATTTTTTGTTATTTTTTTATAATTTTTCTTCTTTTAAAACAACTATTACAGTGACAGAGGTTTTTGAGGACAAATGACTTAATCTGCAATTGAAGACATCATGATTCTTGTTTCTTTGATAATTTCAGCACAGATTTACTTTTATGAGAGACATCCTAGGATTTACCTTTATCTTATCATGAAATATAGATGTAGTGATGTGCATCAGTGTGACTGTCCATCACTTGTAAGTTCATCTTTTGAATCTTCTTGTCAGCTAGGCTTTGAGATGACATACCCAAAATCTCTGTATCCCATGCGTCACTGACTTCACATACCTGCCTTCCAGGCTTCCTAGCCCTGGGCTTACTAACTAGTTATCTTGTTCTGACAATGAGGACAGCTTTCAAACTAAACTACCTCTACAGGATGCAAATATGCTTGAAAGCTTGTTTATATAAAATAAATTAATTGTAGAAACAAAAGCCAAAAGACTTGGTGGATTTTATTGGTGAGGAAGGAAATTTGCCCTTCCAGCTTTACAGCTTGCCATTGTCAAGATATTACACATGAGACACTGTGAGGGGATACACTATTTCTTCTTGTATCTGCCAGGCAGAATGATACAGAGGATAACATACTTTTCCAAAGAACCACTCAGATAATTTGTTTCTGAGTATTACAAGCAGCCTCGTTTAGACCTGCTATGACACCCATGTACTACATGTTTGCCAGTGTTATACCTGTTCAGTGTATTGACATGGAATGAATAAGACATGATTAGAAAAAGAACACCTCATCTTTCCTAGAAATCAGTTAAAGATAGAATAACAGAACAGAAACGGTGCTGAATTGAGGAAAGATCAGTTACTGCAGCCCGACACAAGTGTGTATGACATGGCCTGTGGTCAAAGGACGAGTTCTGGAGAAGGGAGAAATGAAAAAGGGCAGAAAATCCAGATCTGAAAGTTCAGTAAAAGAACAATCATCACTCAGAAAGGATCTGGAAGTAGTTCCCAGTGACAGTGAACTTTTACATTAAGGAAGTTGAGTAACGGCTTCAGTTTATATGGTGCTTATCTAAATAGCTCACAAGATCGGCTCTTGCAGGCATTATACACTAATCATATTGCTCACTTACAAGGAAGGCAAGAAAGGCAAATCTTGCATAAGTGTGAGCACCATACTCTCTGAGCTCTTGAGTTAACCCCTTCCCTCTTGGTCCTTCAACAGAGATATAACTTTACATTACAGCTACAAAAAAACTCAAATGTTTCTAGCAACCCAGCAGATGCACTGGTTTAACATATTGATTTTCTCAGTATGTTTGATATTTTTATGTAACCCCCCACCTACAAGAACTCTGTGATGATATTTTCATCTCTCTTCAGTAATACAAGACTGCAGTCTTTCTATATGGTTTGAAGGTGATAGTGCTTTAATAAAAACCTTAAAAGTATAAAAGAAATGCAGAAACAAATGTACGCATTCCATCATTTTAAGTCAGTGTTAGGGTTTGACTGGTTACTTTCTTTTCAGTTCTTAGGTTTGATAATACTGTATATAATGTCAAAACAGAAAATAATCTCTATCTAATGAAAAAAAAAAAAAAAGAAGGACAAAGTAGTATATTGAACAACTTCTAACTTTTTGAATGCCTTCTATTTTTACTCTTTGGTACATTTGGATGTTTTTACTAATAGTTGAAGACAGAAAGATGTTAAAACTATTTTAAATATCAATTGTAAACATGCCTAGATTTTTCTACTAATTATCCTACCTCTGGTAGCACTACTGCTGGTATTATTATTCCAATGGCAATAATTACAAATCCAGAGAATTTAAAATCTAGAGGAAATTTATAGTTACATTTGAATGAAAGTGAAAGTCCAAAACAAAATGTCGATCAACATCCTTGTCCGTTAAGAAGAGGCTGAGGAAACTTGGGTTATACAGTCTGGAGAAGAGGAGGTGGAGAGATGACCTTGTTGATCTCTGCAGCTCCTTGATTCTGGTCACCAATGGCAGGATGCATGAGAATGGCACAAAGCTGCAGAAGGGGAAGTTTAGAATAGATATTGGGGAACTTTTTTTTTTTTTTTTTTTTGCTGTGAGAGTGGTCAAACACTGGAACAGTCCTCCTCTCGGTGGTTGGTGCTCCTTGCCTATAATTGCTCAAGAGGCATTTGGATATTTCTCTCAGTAACATACTATGACTCTTAGTCCTGAAGCTGTTGGACAATTAGGCTCAATGAACTTTGTGGTTCCCTGCAATTGAGCCATTCTATTCCAATTCATTCCTTTCCATTTATCATGGTTTTGTGATTTTTGTTGTATTGTTGATATTCCACATCATGACATCATGTAGTGTATTGTGAGTTGAAGAGTTAATGCTCCAGCTGGATTCTGGGTATACCTGACCGGGAATCGAACCCGGGCCATGGCAGTGAGAGTACCAGTTCCTAACCACTAGACCAAAAGCATTAGCTCTTCAACTCCCAGTACACTACATGATGTCATGATGTGGAATATCAACAGCACAACAAAAACCACAAAACCATGACACCATTCAATTCCAGGCAGGGAAATTAGGAGTAGAGGGAATTGGGATGAGAGGGAATGGCTTCAAGTTCCACTGGGGAGATTCAAACTGTATGTTAAGAAATACTTCTCCGAAAGAGCGGTCAGGTGCTGGAATGGGCTGCCCAGGGAGGCTGTGGAGTCACCGACCCTTGAGGCATTCAAGGAGCTTTTAGGCATTGTGTTGAGGAACTTGATTTAGCGAGAACTATTGGTGAGAGATGGATGATTGGACTGGATGATCTTGTAGATCTTTTCCATCCTTGGTGATTCAATGATTCTATAAAATTTTAATTATATAAAAACATGTTCAACTCCCCTCACTCTCCCATTCCAATTCAATTTGCAAATTACTATTAGAGTGGTGAGTTTTCTTTCATTCATAATTTTCACATATTTTCCTTAATAACAAAGAAAGTTCTAAACTTCTCGAAGTCTGTGCTGTTTCTTTGGTGGTGGTATTATGAGGTTTTTTTTTGTCTTTAACAAAGACTGCAGTGCAAAATGGGGTTCAGCTTTATCTACTAGTGCACAACCAGTGCTTCCATAACTGAATCCTAAAAGTTCTCACCATAAGCTTCAAGGGAGTACAAAGTAGTTTTCTGAAAGAAACATTCTACACTTTGTGCACTCTTCTAGGTATATGTTATATTCTCTGTATCTTCATTTTATGCTTTTATTTTTCCTTTATCACTGTAGGCTTGCTTTATTTCCCACCCACCCCTCCACCTCCCGCCCTTTTTCATTTGTCTCTAGGCTAAGCCTTTCCATGCTTACTTCAGTTTTTTTCTTTTGCTTCTCTTTGATTTATTCTTTTTGACTTTTCCCCTTATCTATCCATATTCTCTAGGGGTCTTCTTAGGGCATAATTCAGAATTTCATGATCAGAATGACGAGAATGACCTTCTGTACCATTAAGTTCACTATAGGCTTTGTCAATAGCAGCTCTTAAGTTTTTGCTCAGATTCAGCTGTATAAATAATATGATTTCAGAATTTGTGAAAATGAATACCATTTCAGAAGCAAAACAAACAAAAGAAAACAAAATGACAGTGAGCAAACAAACAAAACACAACAAACTATCCACTAACATAAGAAATTGACTTAAGTGATTTTAACTTCTGATCTTCCTCTGTATGACCTACTTGAGAAAACAAAAGGTTTAATAACTGCTGCATATAGAAGTGATAGCTGACATTTTCATGAAAGTGCAATTCCAGGATTAGAGAATATGAGGAAAACTACCAAACACCAGCAGCATTCTACAGAAATATTACAAACTCCTCTTTCCTCTACAACATTGCAAGATGGAGTTTATGCTAAACTTTCATGTGACTAGTGAGCCAGTTTATGTACCTGACATACCCAGCACAGCAGCAGTAGCTGGAAAGAGTTACTCCAGCACTGGTGCAGTGCACAAATGTTAACACTGAACTCTTTCCAGATTGATACTTGTTACTTCTCATGACTACATGCACAGGTTACCAGTTTTGTTCACTGCTGGTAGCATCATAAAGAACTGCCCCCAAAATGCAAATTCAGGAAGGACTCCGTTCATGTTTAAAACCAACTGGACTGTAAAGCAAGTGAAAACCTATTTCTCTGTAAAATTTTTAGTGTTACATTTCCTATTAGTGCTGGATAATCTAAAATTAATACCTGGACAACCTAGCTCTTCAATTCCATCTCACACTAAGTATAGTAGTACAATAATTATAATAGAATTGTGTTTTGTTTGTATTTCAGATAAATGACACTTTGTTTGCCTCTAGCTGTATTCTTATCTTCATTTTATGACTTCCTTCCCTTCATTATAGGGAACTTGGTATATATATCTGCAATAATTTGTTCTCTCATTTTCCATCCTAAAGCATTCACTTGTCTTTTTCCATATGACAGGCTGTACCTCTTTCATTCTTCACAATATGACTACCAGCCCTCAGGTACCTCCCAGGCCACCTCTGGACTGATGACCTATGTGCATGTTTGCAGCCTGCTTCAATGGGCTGACCTCAACATTTGCAAGCCTGGAGAAGTTGGAGAAATCAAGAGATCATAAAAGAAACACATCATAGCAGAAAGATTATTCATAGCACATACAGTAATAACTAATTTACTAAACAACAGAAATCTCTCACTCCAAACAAAAACTGAGAAAGAGACAGAACACAGTGTAGCTGCACTTGAGATACACACTTTCTGAAGTTCACTTTATGTTGATGAAACAGGTTGAACTTATGTCCATTATAGTTGTTTACTGTGTAAGAAAGTAAGCACAGGCTGTAAAGACTGATTAAACTTCTAAGACCATCAGTGAAAGATCAAGATGTGGCTCAGAACACCAACCTTTGTTGCACTTGTCATGTATTGTGATTATTTCTGAGGAGTTTTGCATGTAACTGATATTTCTTTACATGAAAATGTTATTCAGTGCAAATCTAGGCCTCAGAAAAGCAAGTAGAAATTGCAAGGATAAATTGAGTCTAGTGTACATTTAAATGAAGATACTTTATGACATTATTTTAGGGGAAGCATGAACACTTATAACATGTTTTATAACACTTCTTAAAAATAGTTATTGGTCTGTAATGAAGTAAAAATTGAAGAACATTAAGAAATGCTAACCATATTTATATCTCTTTTTCCCTTACATTTGTAGCAACAGCTTAGGTTCAATACTAAAATTGAACCATTTCTAATATACTAAGCATTTTTCTATGGGATTATTTATTTATTCATTTATTCTTTTCTGTGCTGCTCCCTTTTTGCTACATGTAAAAAAAGTAGTACCAAAAAATATCCAAGTAAGATGTTTTTTCTTAAAGAGAATTTTTCTCTGTCTGATGAAGATTATGTTTGATATGGCCCTTAAGTTAAAGTTTGTACTGCTCCAGTTGTTCTTCTTCTAAGTATAAAACTATTTTTAAAAAATGATTCATAGAGACAAACTTAATATATCTGTACTTTAGGATATGGGAAAATTAGTGCTCCGTGATGAAGAGTCCAATTGTTTATGCTATGATTGCTTGCATATGTTTATCAGTTACTCATTATCGCATATATTGGAGCATTTATCTGTTTTAAAAACAAGAACACCATCACAGAAACCTAGAGCTGTATCAAATATGTCTGACTAATGATCTTATTTCAGCATTATGCATGCTGTCCTTATGCTTTAACAGGGAATTCCTGCTTTATACGGAAACTGTCCTTGGAGAATTGCCCAAGAATTTCTTGGGTCTTGGAAAAGCTTGTATCTTCTCTGATAACATAAATATTCTGCTTTTTTAAATTAGTTTTCTTTTATTAATAATAGGGGCAGCTGGGACAAAGAAATGGAAATCTTGTTCTCACTGGAATCGTGTTTTCAATATCTTGATTTCTCAGTGTCTTTAGAACAACCAGTAATTGAATGGGGAGTGTCTGGAGTCTAGCTGCTTGGCCAGGCTGACCCCATTTTGTCAGGGTATGTGGAAAGCAAGAACATCTGCTTAATTAAGGTTATCAAATAAATTCACCAGGGAATCATAACTAAAGGACAAAGTGACAAACAAGAGCACACACAGGTGCAAACACAGTAACCAAGAGATAGCAGAGTCAGTATTAAGGTCCAGAAGCCTCCAGTTGCTGATTCACAGGCTTAAGAAATTACAGGTAGAAGGCCAGAGAGGACCCACCTGGAACTTGTAACTGTAGGAGAAAAATATTGGGTATTTGTGAGAAATCTATAGGATTTTGCAGAACTTCCGAGGCAGTATTTTGGAGGAGAAAATAGGGAGGAGCAAAAGATAATTAGACAGAGAAATCACGTGCAAACTGAAGCTGGTTAGTACACTTATCTGATCAAATCCTGTGCCTGATCACTGCAATCTGTCTTCTCAATAAATTACTTTTTAGTCCTTTCTTTTGTCACTCTTGCTTTCTATCTTGCGTGTGAGTGCTGTAAGTATTAGGAGACAGTTACTGGTGAGACTGATATGAATGAATCTGTTGCTAATCACTGGAGTCAAATGAAGAGCACAGGTGCCCATGGTCAGTGGGGACTCAGCTCCATCCAATGGGATGAGACAAATGGATCTCCCAGGAGCAAACACTGGAGGAACTCTCACTTACCTAACTGAGAGACTCAGCAACAACAGCTGGAGCAGGTCTGTGGGTCACAGCCTGTGTGCCTGGTGCCAGGTGCTTAGAAAGAGAAGTGTTTGCATATTCCCAAACCTTGTGTGCCTAGGGGTGTGTGTAATTTACTAGAAAACTTCAAACTGGATTAGACTGCAAGTAGGAAAAATGAAGAAAGAGTTTCACATGAGGAAATTATTCACATGTACCAGTTGGAGGGCAGGGATTTGCTCTTAGAACAATTCAATACTTCTCTAAAAACACTTCAATAATTCATTGGCTCATTTTCTTAGGACAAAAGAGATTATAATTTTCATGACATATTATAAAGAAAATCAACCATGCAAAGCAACTGATTAAAGGAATATTTCATCCATTCTGTGAGGAATGATGGGCAGGAATGTCCCAATTTTTAGGTGGGTTTGAAGGAGTATGGACAAAGTAGGCAAAATAAGGAAAGTAGATGTTATTAGAATTGAATTATCTGTAAATGAAGTAACATCTGAGAGGTCTCCAGCAGGTCTTTTCTGACAATCTTCGAGAAATACAGTGTGCTAATATCCTAGAACATCAGACAAATCTGCTTTCAACATACATTTTAAGAAACCGAGTGGGGCTACTTCAGAATTACCTAATACTACTTTGTGCCTATTTAAGTCCTCGGGATTTATCACATTAGGTACGCATATTATGTCTGTACATAGTACAACTTTCATTCATTTCATACATAATTATTTCCTTTTGATTACTTTGTACATAACCAGCCTGTTTCTCTTTCTGGTTACTTTCCAAGAAGTATTCAAAGAAAAAAATTATTGAAGGAGAGGGTGGTGAAGTGAGTTCTAGTTAATTTACTCTATCCATGTAAATTCAGTTGTAGTAAGCCCACTGCAAAACTTCCATGTCTCTTTTCAGTACTGGGAAGTCTACTAAGAATGATAATAAAGACAATATCTATACTAGTTGCATGATAAATCATCCAGCAGACATGGACAATACCAAGATGTCTCATTGTAATACTTTAAATAGAGTAATTTTATTACACAACTCCATATTTAATTAAATTCAGTCATCACTGACCCATAGATAAAAAAATTTCCTAAGTGCTCAGTCTGAGATGCAAAACATTACGTCAGGAATATTTCTTGTAAACAGGATTCTGAATGGATGGATTTGATCATGGCAAAACAGGTATTTGAGTTAACAGATGATTTTTAGATTGAAAGAAAAAAAAAAGAAACCAACAACCCTCTTTAGATTCCAAAAACTCTATGAAATTACTCACATCATCAGCTGAATGAGGGATAAAATGAAGAGGTTTTTTGCTTGTTTGTTTAGGAGAGATGAAGCTTACAAATTTAATTACGAGCAGATTACAAGAGAGCTTTTGTTGGGAAACAAGGTATTTGCTAAGAAAGGTATCTGGAAAGGAAAATTAGAGACAATACTGAAAGGGCTTTTAAATTTGAAGAGCAATTGCTTGCAGTTGAGGTGAGAATAGTGAAATAGTAGGATAAAAAGGCAGAAGGAAGAAATTATGTATGACTGTTTTCAGACTATGCTGTCATATTCTCTGAAATGGACTTGTGCTAGAATGAACAGACAGCATTACTTGCTCAGGCTTGTCTGGGGAACCTGGAACAGTCATTTTAGTATTATATTGCCTCGAGGCTCTAACTGAACAATACATTCATTCTGTTTAATTTTCAGCTTTTTTAATTATAGTAAATAAATGGATGCAAAACATGTCTTTGACAGATGCTAGACTCTACACTGTATGTTCCACCTAGTGCCTAAGATGTTATGATTAGTAAATGATATTTTATGTCTGTCTAATTATCACCATATATATATATATATATATAGCCAGAATCATTAGCAATAATGATCACTGTGGTGAAATCATAGGCTCCTTAGACTCTGCCCTCATCTGTTTTTGTGGATTTCTTCCTGAAATCAGCAAGAATTGACTTGTGCATTTGGAAGCAGCACTCAATGTGAATCGTCTGTTTTCTGTCAAGTTTATTTTTTTCAAGCCCCTGTAGCTTCCTAACTAAAATAGAAAACAAGTTTATCTGTGGAAAAAAATAATGAGAAGAAAGGATCAAGGCAGCCTTTGTTCTGCATCTACTTCATAGTCCACTGTAAAAAACAAACAAACAAACAAAACCTACAAATAAAAATCAGCAGCACACACAAAAATCCCAACACACACTATTGCTTCCTCGTTTTTTTTTCTTATACCTCCATCTTCAGTCTGAACCTCTCTTGAAATTCTTTTTTGAGAGGGATTCTGTGTTCCTCAGTGTTTGTGTACTAGTCATGAGGGTTAATCCCATAATAAATTTGAGGGATAATAGAAATTATCTGCAATAAAGCCAGACAACTGCAATTGGAGCTGAACTTGAAGTGTCTGCAAAGTTCAAAGGTGTTTGAAGGGCTGGATTTAGTGTGGTTCTCAATTAGATTAACTAAAGCTGTTATCAAGAAAGCAGTAAACCAAAGAAAGCATATATTTTCTGTGCTTGTGAGTAAGTGAATCCCAAGCTCAGAGGGCAGCTCAAATTATTTGGAAATGGAGTGTTTTCCCGTACACATTCAATTTTCAATACCTCAGAACTCCAATCTACCTGTCTTTCTCCCTCTCACAATAAATTAATCACTGTTGATTACAAGAAAAACTATTATTGCCTTTAATGATAAAAATATTTTGAGTGCCTTCTGAAAGATTTTTTTTCATTTAATTCTATCTCAACTTATAAAGGGTATTAGGTGAAAATTTCTGAGTTTATTTTTCCTTTCCTTTCCTTTCCTTTCCTTTCCTTTCCTTTCCTTTCCTTTCCTTTCCTTTCCTTTCCTTTCCTTTCCTTTCCTTTCCTTTCCTTTCCTTTCCTTTCCTTTCCTTTCCTTT
>VXAB01008508.1:335380-399068 GCA_013399175.1 Odontophorus gujanensis
TTCCTTCCTTCCTTCCTTCCGAATTCCTTCCTTCCTTCTGAATTCCTTCCTTCCTTCCTTCCGAATTCCTTCCTTCCGAATTCCTTCCTTCCGAATTCCTTCCTTCCTTCCTTCCTTGTTATCCAACTCCTGATAGAGTAACTTCTACAGAGGTTAGGAGCTAGCCAAATATCTTATATGTTATTATGATCAGTAAAACAGGAGCAGAAAAAAAAAAGGATTCTTGATTTGTGAAGAGTGTGTCCTCCATTTAGCTCTAAGTTATTAGGACTTCAGGGTACTTAACAGGTCGATATTCTCATTTTTCAATCATAAAACATCACTCATCAAAAACATAATATGAAAAAGAGCTTTTTTTTTGCTGTTTTTTTTTTTTTAAAGTACACTTCTTGTGTGTCACTGTTTTCTACTATGAAGCAGAGTGTTGCTTAATGAAAATGGATTTTACTACATGGGAGATAAAAGAAGTTAACTGTAGAAAGAAAAAGTCAGTGATTCAAGAGAAAAATGGATTGCAGTTCACTATAGTTATTTCTGTTTTAAAAACTTTGTTTGATAAATAATTAAATGAAACTGTATACACACTTGACTAAGCAAAGGTCATGAAAAATCTTCCCCACGGATATCTCTTTTATATCTAAATGCTACTGCTCTCTTCAAATATGACAGAAAAAAAACCTCTGTAGTATACTGAACAGTGACTGGAAAAATGCAGTCAGTTGTTCAATAAAGCAGCGGACAAACACAGCATTATCTAGATATCCTAACTGCAGCTGTTTCAGCTTGATTTATCCTCAGTAGAAAAAGATACATCTGTCCACATGACAGCTCATCATATTCAATGGAGACACCATTATTTTTTCTTCACATGACTACAATTATAGCCTATATATTTAGCCCAGCTAAGCTGACTGAACCTTCAATGAGGTTCCCTCCAAATTCTAAACAGTTAAGTAGTAGATAATTTCTCATCTTCAAACTATTCAAACTAAAAAGCAGTTATTACTTTGATTAATAAAAATAATAAATTGTGTTAGGTTAGTGAATTGTCAATGATATTTTTAATTCAATTAATACTGTGATTTGTAAAATAGTCTAGGAAACAAAGATGTATTTTTAAACCTGTGTATTGTATTTACTTTGCAGTAGATACAGCTTTATGAAATTGAAAACATTATAACTGGACCAAATTATCTATGTCTTAGATACAAATTTGTCAGATAATAAAATTTGTGTAAATACTCTAGTGCCAATAAACACATAAGATATGAGATATAGCATGTTTATGTCGTTGTATTTGAAGAGAGAACAGTTGCTTCTGAAAAACAGTACAGCATTGAGAAAGGAAAGAGTCTATTATGGAAAGAATGAATAAAATGAAAGAGATTTAGGTGTTGATTTTCTTCACTTTCACTTTTTCTGAAACTGGAGCACTAACTTCTGAAGCCTTGAGACTGCTCTAATAAAGTTTCATTGCATACCATAAAACCTCCTGTCTTCCTATTCTTTCTATTCTTGTCCCACTTTTCCCACTGTAGAGGCCATTCTTTCTTTCCTGTTTCTCTTTCCCTGCTGGCATATCACCTATGTGCTATAGCAATGAAAGGTAGAAGAAGTTAAAATAACCTAGTTTCTAAAGTTTTGTTTTTTTTTTCCTTGCAGAATTCAACTGTGATTCAACCTTTTTTGAAAAGCAAACTGAAGAAAAATTGTACCTACACATAGTGTTGCTCTCCACATTCACTTTTACTAACTATTTTTTCCTACAATTATGGGAATTATAAGGGAGAAAAAGAAAAAAAATAACTCCAAATATTATTTATGATTCTGAACAGCAGCCTAGATAAAGTAAAATTTTTTTTTTTAATCTAACAGAAATAAATAAAATATTCTAACCGGAGGGCAACAACATACTGGTAAGTAAAAACAGAAGTTATTATGCTTATTGTAATAACAAGACAGAGATCTGTTTGACCTTGACAGCTATCATGTAACAATTTGCATTTGCTTCTCATTCAACATTTCAGAGTAAAACGTTTTGTGTAGGGGGAACAACTCTGTTCTTTGTATTGTAGGAAAACATTTATTAACAGAAATTTCATTTCTAAAAGAGTCTCTTTCTATACTATAATTTATCAGAGATTTGCTGTACTTGATTAGCACAGAGACAATGATATTTATTTTTTTTCTTTTTCTTTTTACAATAGGTGGAAGCACATGAAATGAAATGAATGACAGTGAATACAACCTTTTTTTTTTTACTTATGACATTTCTTATTTGTATTTTCCCTGTCAGTTCATTCCATTATGCGAGGTCAAGATCTTAGTAGTGATATAGCACTGTTTTTGGCCAATGTGAAATTGCCTGTGAAACCTTTTACAATAATTTGTTATGAACATTGAGATTAATTCTGTATAATTTATTTTTCTAAAATTTTGCAATTTTTTTTTAACTGAAATCAGATTATTTAGTGTTTTGACCTTTTAATTTTAACATATTTGTGATTAGATTAGATCAAATCAGACAGGAATGATTGATAGAATAGTTTAATTCACCATAAATTACCTTTTCATTGAAGACTCAGCAACATTTTAACTCTTCCCACCCTTCAAAATGGCCACCAAAGAGAGTCATTTTGGAATGGTTTCTCTACCACTGTCTTTTTTATTAAATTTTGTGCGTGGAAGGCTTTTGTTTTGTTTTGTTTTGTTTGTTTGTCTGTTTGTTTGTTTTGCTAGTGCAGTTTTACTGTGAAGAGCTCACCTTGTCTATACTTAGCAAATAGGGGAGGTACAGGACTACATATAGCCAGTTCTTAATTAACTGTCTTTAATTAACTAGAGATCTATGAATATATTACGTATTTTGAAGAGTATTTAGACCAGATGTCCTCTTGCATTTGTTTCAGTTTTTGCTTTAACTGTCATGAGATACCACATCTTATGTGCTTGCAAGTCCCAATATTTCACTAATCTTTTCTCCTCACAGACCCAACAATTTAGGATGTATATGTACACATATGTGGATTTGGGCTGTTCCCTTGCATTCTTAAATCCCCTTGGGGTTTTGTGCCTCTTTCAATAGCTTTGCTTGAGTTAAGGGTTGGAGTTTCTGAGCCAAGCATCTCGAGAGAACTGTGTCCCTCCTTTAGACCTTAAATACTCCTTCTCTTGAATCATTTATATCCGTGAAAGGCTCTGCTGCTCTTCTAACATAGATGCTGATCTGCACCCTACCCATGTTTTTCAGCGAAAAGAGCACATCTGATATGTCCTTACTCTTTTCTAAAATATAAAGAATGACACTGGATTCGGAGCTTTCAATGTGTTCACTTTTGATCATCTGTGGTAAAAAAATGGCACCTATGCATCCATGAAACAAGTTATTTAGGCTCTCATTAGGCTACTCTTTTAAGATTATCCCAATGAAACAGCATAACACTCCTAGACTCTCTTTTCCTATCAATTTATTAGATGTTGCTGGCAATATCGGAGTTTTTACTCAGCTAGAATAAAAACCCTCTAGTGGTCTGTCTGTTTGATTTCAGTGAGACTGGGTCAATATATCATCAACCCTACTTTTTCAAGACTCCTCAAAATATACTGGACTCATGCTTATAGTATTAAAGCGGGGCATCAAAATCTCTGAGAACAAAGGAAAGTGGTTACGTAATGTCTTTATCTGATCCATAAAACATTTGTAGAAGTGTAGATGAATCCACTACAGGTGCTTATAGCTCACCACTATTTCTAATAACTGCAGAGGAAAGACTTGGATGTCACATCTCTCTATACATTCCTTGGAGCCAAAGTTTTTATTTGCTTTTAAGGCCAGCTGATGGAGTCTACAGTGGAGAGCTAAAATAAGTATGGTATGAATATTAGTCTTTGAGTTCAAAACTTGATCTGAGCAGGGTAAAGACAGAACAACAATGCTAAAGACAGGCCTACAGAGGCATTTAGGAACCAGTTTCTCATTGAAGTCAACTGAAAAATTAATGCATAGGTGACTATGAATATGAGTTAAAATCAGCCCAAGTATCTTGCCACAAGTGACAAAAAAAATCTGTGACAGAGTGGAAAGGCACTGGTTAGTAACCTGCTGCTGTCCTGTAATTGCTCTTTCAATAGGCAATTAAAAGCAAATAAAAAAATCAAGATATGCTCTTTGACATGTATGAGGGAGCAGCTCCGTAAGATTTTTGAATATTTTTATTAACTTTAGTGGTCTGTAGACTGAAGTCTCAGTGTTTCAAGGCAGAATTAAAGCCAATGAACTCTAATGCCTGTTGAATTCTCAGCATATCAAAAGATACATTATGAATGTCTTCTTTCATTTATAACACAGAAAAAAACATTGATGTTTTTGTCAGGACCACATTAACTTACATGATTAAACTTGATTAAAACCTAAACTACCTGATGCATATCATAGATTAGCAATAAATTCCAGGTCATTCTGAGGCTATGATTCTAATTAACATCCACAATGAATTAAGGCCAATTTAGAAAAAAATAAAAAGGATTGACTATTTATTTATTTATTTATTTATTCTTCCTTTTCTAACTATAAAATAGCTATTGATGTAGATTTCAGAAATTGATAGGGAGTCACTTTTTAAATATGACTTCCCTTAAAGCTGACTCCTTTCAAGCACATGAAAAACAGACGTACTTATTGCTTCTAATGGAGTTCCTAATCTGTATGACTCTATTTTCCACTATTTTCCACTATTTCATAAACCTTTTATTTATTTCATAAGATTCTTTTGCATCTTATCAGTTGATTCCTTAGTTTATAGTTTTATGTTTCTGTATTTGGTTGCATTTTACTACATTTTTTTCATAATTATTTAGTTTAGGTCATTTTGCCTGCTAACATAATTCAACAAAATCAGTAAATTATGATTTTGAACTATCTAATTGTTTACAGTTGTATCATCAGTACAAAAGGAAAAATAATCTAATTAAAAATATATTTTTAAAGATGCAATATGATTTTCTTTTCTGAGATGTATGTTTGCAGTTCCTCTTGTTGTAATAAGGAAAATGCACTCACTTCTTCCAATGCTTGCTTGTATATGATATCCTGAATTTTAATATTGTAACATGTAATTCCTACAGCTGTGAGTGTACATCAGGTAATATTTTAAGATAAATCCCATTAAGATAAATGTCAATTAACTACAATTCATTGTTTGAATATTGATTGAACATATTTATTTTACCATTAGTGTTAGCAGAATGATGTATTAGTCAATTAAGATAACATTGAGTAAGAATCTCAATTAGATCTTTAATTCTTTAGCCGGACTTGAAATATTCCTAGCCAATATTTTATCTTTGTTTAGGAGATTTATTTTTATTTCAAGGAAAGATATTCATTACAAATCAGTATGAACTGAATTTTGTCAACTCATGATGATTTTTCCCATGTCTCCATTTATCTCCTTGATTTTAGTATTTCCTTCAAAATCTATACATTGCATACATTTATTTATTTATTTAATTTCCCCAGGCTGGATAAGCCCATTACAATGAGGTGTTACATAACTACATAAATCCTTTCAAAAGTACTTCAGAAATAATTCCCTGCAGAGATGGTTAGAGAAAGAAGTAGACTTTGTAGCAGTCTCACAGTCAGAAAGTATTTGTGAAGAAGCTACTGGACAGCTTGCAAAATGAACTTGAATCCTAATCTGCATCTTGATTCCTAACTTAGCCACTTGTTCATTTAGTTTCAAGCCTAATTTCATAACTCATTATTACCCCTTCCTACCTCTGCTTAAATAGCCATGCCTGTTTACCCCTAGATCCATATTCTGGCCAAGAGTAGTCAATTTGTGTTTTCCTAAGAGTGCAGGAATTTAATTCTAAATTAATTCTAACTATTTTTGACACAAGTTGAAGTACAGTTTTCCCTCCAAGACAAGTAGGAAAGGACAATGGACTACAAATTTGTACTATTTAGACAGGAATAAAAACGAGAGGGAGAAAGGAGAAAAAAAAAACAACAACAAAAGCCAACAGTTCAAATAAGAAGAGAAGAGAGATCATCAGAAATATAACCTCAAATGCGTAGTTTTCTGATGTGTAAAGTGAAACAGAGAAGAAAACATGCCTTTTCAGCTGTGTTTTTGGATAGCCTTGGTAAGCAGCTAAAGAGCAGAGGAAAGCTCATTTATTTCACCTCTTTCATCCACACTGGGATGGAGAAAGAAGAGTAAAAACAGCTCTGAGGAAAAAGGCCTGGGAACAACAAGTTGGACATGAGCCAGGAGTGTGTTCTTGAGAACAGAAAGGCCAATGGTATCCCATGGTTCACTAAAGAAAACGTGACAAGCAGGTTGAGGAACATGATCCTACCACTCTACTCTGCCTTGCTGAGGCCACATCTGGAGTTCTGTGTCCAGTTCTGGGCTCCTCAGTTCAAGAAAGACGGGGAACTTATAGAGATTCTGGTGGAAAGCCTCAAAGGTGCTTGAGGGCCTGAAGTATCTCCAATATGAGTAAAGGCTGAGATACCTGGAATGGTTCAGCCTGGAGAAGAGAAGACTGAGGGATGATCTCATCACTGTTTATAAATATCTGAATTGCGGGATTCGAGTGAATGGGGCAAAATATTTTTCAATGGTGTGCAGTGACAGGACAAGGGGTAACAGGCAAAAACTGAAACACAGGATGTTCCATACAAACATGAGGAAGAACATGTGAGGGTGACAGAGTAGTGGAACAGGCTGCCTGGAGAGGCCATGGAGTCTCCTTCTCTGGAGATATTCAAGTCTTGGTGGGGTGATCTCCTCTATAATTTACTCTAGGTAATCCGTTTCAGCAGGGGGAGTTGTATTGGATGATCCACAGAGCTCCCTTCCAACATCTACAATTCTGTGATGTTGGGAAAAGCAAGAAAACCTACGTGTCAAAATAAAAATTGTTCAATAAAAGAAGAAGAGGTGGAAAGAGCGGCAAAGAAAGTGAAACAAAAATAATAATGCAAAGGCAATTGCTTAATTACTTCCATGGGTAGACCAGCATTTATCTACTTCACAAGGAAAGGATATCTAACCTCCTTAAACTTCCTCCTCTCAAATTTTATTGCTAATCATGATGTTTTGTTCGTTTGATTCATCTGTATAGTTGTGGCCCCAGTCTATTCACTGCTGGATCAGCGTGAGAAAACAAATGCCTTGATGCCGTGCAAACAATGGTCAGCAATAACAAAAACAATATTTTTACCAATGTTTTGGTAACAAATCTAAATCACAATACCACATAAGCTCCTATGAAGAAAATTCCATCATAACCAGGCCATGTACAATCTGAAACACACCAACTTGTTACTTTGATTTTCTATTATATAAGTAAAACCCCTCTAAACTGGAAAAAAAAGTCTGTTTTTATTCAGTACTTAATCAGTATGAAAGGTGCCTTCTTTTCACCATTTGTTTCTGATGTTTTGATTTTTCATTGCATAATGGAACAAAATAATTCTGACCTCCTATGAAATCAAAATTTTATACTGCTTTACCTAGCAGTATTCACAGCTGAAAAGATATTAAAGGATAATTAAAAATGGGGAGCACTGCATTTGAATTTATTGTTTTTATTAGAGTTCCTGTATGTCGGAGTAAATAAAAAGTGGATCAGATTAAGCAATCAGAAATAAGTGTTGCATGTATTTCAAATGGTTAAAGGCTTCTACTTCATTCAGCTAACCACCACTGAAATGGTTACATATTTAAACTGCTAATATAGAATCAGAATTCAAGCAGCTAAATTAAATTTATATTTCTAAATATTTATTTTTTCTTTTTTTCTCTTGGTAAATTGCATTACCTTTCTTTTCTTTCAGAGTTAACTGCCTCATCTCTGTATTACTTGTTATTAAGTAATCTGGTCTTGATTAATGAATTGAAAAGTGAAACACAGAAGAAGAGAATTAAATATTATTTATGACAGGTAACTTTTTTCTAAATAATTTTTATCAACTTTTTAATGAGGTACTGGTTTAATTTTAAAGTTTCTGCTCTTCTGATTGAGGAGGTGAATGAGAAAACTATTTAGCTGCTAGAAATAGCAGACAGGAGTGTGAATATTACAGTGTTATTATCAGTCTCTTGATACTAAAGCTAATCTTATTGTGAAGGTTTGTAAGGGGAAAATCAAGTTATACTTGCCTCATTTCTTGTATTTTTCCCGAATAATACACTAATTAATACTAACAGACATGAGACACTAGGTTGGGTGGAACTTTAATGCAATTCTTTTATTTGCACTAAAGTAAATTATATTATGAGGTATACAAAGTAAGAAACAGTGAAGGAATTAAGAGGATACAAATAAAGTAAGTCGGAGCTTACTAAAAGACCACAAATTTAGGTTATGAAAATTAAAAAATTGATAATTTCAAGCATCTACCATTCAGGAAATGTTTACAAATACTTGGTGCCCAAAACTGCTTTAGAAGAACTGTGGCAGAGTCTGATTCTGTGAACATTTTGAGTTCTTAATAGCGCACAGTTTAGAGAACAATCCATGTAACTCTCTGATCACCTACTACGTACCTCTACAAAAGTCCTTAAATTCAGCGTTATCTTTTGGCATACTTTAAGAAACGTATATGTGCAAGCAACAACAGCGGTTAAGTTTTCCCTTCTTTCTTCATTTGTCTCCTATTCATCTTTGCAACAGCCTAGAAAGGAATGAGAAAGAAACACATTTTTCATGAATTAGTTAGTTTTCCAATAAAATTCTCTACAGATATGTAAATAGTAATTTGACTATGCCTTGTTCTTGCAACTTTAGTTTGAGAATTTCTGCAAATAAGAAAATTCACTGAGCAGCAGTGATGTATACATGTTTTTTCATCATTCTTTGCATAGAAAAAAATGTTGATGGAATGAATTATAATAGTGTACTCCCATAAATAATAGAATTTCTGTAGGGCTTTCCCTTTACTTGATTTTTTGTGAAATTTCCCTTTACTTGATTTTTTTTTTTTTAATTTTTAATACAATTGTAATATGAGTGATGCTCTCCTTTTTTTTAATGAAAGTAAAATTATAAAAAAGCTTTACCGGTTGTACACTGTACATTTATGGAAAGTTGAAACAGTGAACACAAAAAAGGAAACCAAGCATTATAAAGATCATATTGTGAAGCTGAATACCTTTTCATTACTTCTCGAGTTCCTCTTGCCCATTCTGCTGTGCAGAGCATCAGATATTTCAAAAAACAGTTCATTAAAAAGGTACATTTTTCTGGTATATTTCAACTTAAATAGTGATAATATGGAGAAATATAATAATAAAAAAGCTGAGATGTAACAGGTGCCTACAATTAATGTTTTAATCTAGCATGCCTAAAATATCTTTAATTTTGAAGTATCTGAGTTAAAGACATTTCACTTTCCGTTTTTCTTTCTTTCTTATTTCTTTTTTCTTCATTTAAAAGTTTGTTCAAAGTAGGTGTTCAGGTGTTCATAACTTAAGCTATTCAAAAATAAGAAGTCTGACAATAACCATTGATACTTAGAGACTGATTTTGATTTATGGACACTGCTGACTGCTTAGAATTCAAATATAGTTTAATTGTGACTAAACTGTGTTCACTTCTGTTGTTGTTTAACCCAGAAAGCAACTAACCACACAGCCTTTTGTTCACTTCAACCTCTCCCAGTGGAATAAAAACCATTTACTAAGAAAGAACGGGGAGAGAGAAATAGTAGTAATGATAATAATTTACACATTTACGAAATAAGTAATGCAGAAAGCAATTATTTACCACCCACCAAACAATTCCCAGCCAGTCTCCAAGCAGCTCCTTGTGCCCTCCCAGCCCATTCACTGTCAAGACAGTATGAGAAGCTGAAAAACTGAAAAATTATTGGCTCTTTACAGAACTGCTCAGCAGCCATATAGTTTCTGCATTCTTAGATTCAGTTTTTCTCACTATTTCCCATATATTTTACTTTTTCTCCTAAAACCCCCTAAATGTTCCACCTGAAAACCATAGATTCACCAAAGTTGGAAAAGAACAATTGTCTACCACATTCCTCAGTGACACATGTAAACACTTCTTGAACACCTCCAGGAACAGTGACTCAATCACAGAATCACAGATTTGTAGGAGGTGAAAGGGACCTCTAGAGATCAAGTCCAACCCCCCCTCCAAAGCAGGCTTACTAGACCAAGTTGCACAGGTAGGCGTCCAGGTAGGTCTTGAACATCTCCAGAGGATGAGATTCCAAAGTCTCTCTGGACAACCTGTTCCACTGCTCCATCACCCTTACTATGAAGAAGTTCTAAAACACACCTTTGTGCAGAACTCCCTATGCTTCGGTTTGTGGCCATTTCCCCTTGTCCTATCGCCACACACAGCTGAGAAGACTATGGCCTCATCCCTTTGCCTCCTGCACCATCACTATTTATAGACATGGATCAGATTCCCTCTGAGTCTTCTTTTTCAAGTCTGAACAGACCTCGTTCAGCCTTTCATCAGAAGACAGGTGCTTCAGGTCCCTTGTGGTCCTCCACTGGATTTTTCTCAGGAGATCCCTGTCTCTTTTGTACTGGGGAGGCCAGAACTGGACATAGTCTTTCCAGGTGAGGCCTCACCAGGGCAGAGTAGAATCTCTGATATTATGGGAGGCCATTCCCTCTAATCCAATTGCCAGTTATACGGGAGAAGAGATTACCACAACTTCCTTTAAGGTAGTTGTAGGGAGTGATAAGGTCTTCCTCAGCCACTCCTCAGAATACTTGTGCTCCAGACCCAACAACAGTGGGCACAGTGATGGCTCTTGTTCAGTCAAGCATCAACCAACACTCCCTGGTCCATTTCTTCCACACAGTCTTCCAGCCACTCATCCTCAAAGCCGTACTGTTTCCAGGTTTGTTGTGGCCAAAGTGTGGGACCTGACACTTGGTTTTGTTGAACTTAATTAAATAGGCCTCGTTCCTGTGATCCAGCCTGTCCAGATCCCTCTGTAGGTCCTTCCTATCTCCAGACAGACTTACACTTCCACCCAACTTGTTGTCATCTGCAAATGTACTGAGAATGCACTCAGGTCCCTTGTCCAGGTCATCAATAAATATATTGAACAGGACAGAACCCAGTATCAACCCCTGGAGAACACCACTGATGACCGGTTCCCATCTGAATTTAACTCCATTCACCACCACTCTTGGCTCTCCTCTACAGCCAGTTCTTTACCCAGCAGAGAGTACCTATCCAAGTCATGGACTACCAGCTTCTCCAGGAGAATACTGTGGGAGGCAGTGTCAAAAGCTTTGCTGAAATCTGGGTAGACCACATAAATAGTCCTTCCCTCATCAAAATAAATTCACAAAAAGCTGCTGAAATACTTTTGGCTCACAGAGTTCCTCTTGTACTCACTTGCACAGTCTTGTACGATTGTACTCACTTTCTAGGTATAAAGAACTTATTTATGGAGAATGTGTCACTGACTGTATACTTTTATGAAACAAGATTTCTTTAATTTTGTATTCTCTATCTCTGTATTTCTGGAATATTAAATACCATATGTGACTCTTGCCTTTTGAAATATGTTCTGATTTTCAGTCCTACATTTACAGACTTGATCAATAACATTGTCCATGATGAAGGTTCTAGAATTATGCCAGCAGGTATAGGAACAAGAGAGAACTCCACAGAGCTGTGTAACTCCAATAAAATGTGGCTTTTCCAGGAATTTACCAACTTTATCTCCTTGGGAGGACCAAAACTAGTTGATTTAAAATGAAGAACTCATGTTGTTTTCAATAGGAATAAATTATTTTAATCACAGATTTCTTTTTCTTTTTTCTTTTTCTTTTTTTTTTTACCTAGTAAAAACCACTATTCCAGAAAACAGTTTCTTTTTAAATATAGATCAAATAAAGTTGCCTCTTGATAAGAGAGACAAGATTTTTTTTTCAAATCTTCTTAAACCACTCATCATATTTTCTTAATCCATTAAGTTAAAGGAAAGAATAATATATTAATGTAGCTATTAGTTGCAATTTATATTCTGCAATCATTCAAATATAGGAAGTCCTGGAAATATACATTGCTAATGCTTTTATACACCTGCCAACAGTAGGGTTCTTCAATTATCAAAACTCGAAGTTTTCAAATAAGAATCCTAATAAACTCAGGAAATCACAAATTTCAAACACAGCTAAGGTTCAGTTTTGATTTGACCTAACTATGAAATTGCAAGTGACCGTGTCTACTCTTCAAAGATTTTACAAACAGATTGTTGCTGGAACAAATCAGTTGTGCTCTGATCAGCATACTATGAAGTTAACTGTCAGTCTTACAGACAAAACCTAGTTTCTCTGGAAGTAATTTCAAAGTTTCTATCTGCATGTAGTCCTACTCTTTAAAATAGTGGTTTTAAAAAATATTTTCCCTATATCAATGATGGAAACTTATGAATAGAAACTTCAGTTGTTATTAGATAATCAGTGTTTCTGAAAACATCTTTAATGACAGAAAATTATAATTATGAAATTAAAACTCTTAGTTTTGTAAATATATATATATCTCACAAATCTGATTAAAAATGTCTAGGATTTTACTAGCTTCTTTATTGCTTACCAACTTTCTGTTTCACTGTTTATAGTGTGGGTAAATAGCACAGTATCACTGATTTAAACACTATTTAACCTTCTCTACAGTTTGGATAATTTATTCTTGAAATCCATGAATTTCTGATTTCTGCGTTGCATTTTGTTTTTGCATCAATCTCTTAGGTTCCTTAAGTGTAGTTTCTTAAATAGTTATTGATCTTTCTTACAGTTCTTTCTTCCTCTTTTTCTTTCTTTCTTTATCTTTTTTTTTTCTTATTTTGATGTTAAGATTAATGAAAGGAAATTCTACACTGTACAGAATTATCCCAAACTATATGATAAATTCCTCTTTCAGTATTTGGTAGTTACAGTTGCCTTACTTTCCTTCTCCCAAGGCTTCCTTGTCTCCAGGCCCTAATTAATGATTAAGAACAATTTCTTTAACATAATATTTTCTTACTTGTATGGCTTTAAAACAAAGGCACCTTGTTTAGTCAGTGACAACATCTTCAATATCTTTCATATGAAAAGGAGGAAGAAATCAAAAGTAAATAACAGTCTGGGAAAGCATACCTTATTATGTCTAAATTAACAATAATAATTGTCTTTATTTACCTATGAAAACACTACAAAAGTTAAATGAGCTGATGCTCTCCGACCAAAAATTAAAGACCACACTAACACACATAGCTGATCAGAGAATAATTGTATATCAAAATCCCACATTAATTGAGTGACAATCACTGTTAATCTATCCAAATTATCTCCTTGGAAACAGTAAGAGCACCTGTGCAAGAGGATTCTTGAGTCACTGTTAGAGAAATAAATTCTAAAGCTATTCCCAAGAAAAACAATAGAACACAAAGGACTGGAAACCAGTTAGCCTGAAAAGCTGCTAAACCAAAATATTTTTAGTTACCAAATGGAAAAACAAGCACCAACAATAAAAACAAATAAACACTACAAAATTGATTTTTAATACACTTAATAACCAGAAGTAATCAGAATAACAAACTATTTAATAAAACTCAAGAAAAATATGAGAATCTTCAAAGAGTCAAGAGAAGACTTCCATAGATTTCAAACACAGAAATGTGTATGTAGTGCAACAGAAAATCTAAACGATGAACAGTCATAATATTTATTTCTGGTTAAAAGATGTAAAGGGAAGCTTGGATGTGATTTTCCCTATGCACTGAGTCTGATCTAAATACATTAATATACTAATTAAGAAAACATTAGAAAATACCAGTACTTGGTGATATGCAAAATTAAAAAATATGATCACTGTATTAAAGACTAAAATAATATGTCAAATCCTTGCAAGAGGTGTGATTGCATTGATAAAGAACTTCAAATTGCTAATTGTTAACATATCATCATGCTATACCAGAGGTGCATATTATTTATGTTACTAAATTCAGATCAGAACTACAATATCTGTGTTATGGTATTACATTGGAACATGAAGTAGAAGTGAGCAACATCTGATTGACTGATATATTATGAAGACTGCTTAATCAAGGTGAAGAATCTCCAGGGAATTATCAGGAATGTGTATGAAGTTCTTGAGATATTTCAATTTTCTAACATACAGAAAAGTTTAAAAGAGATTGTAAAATATATTTTCCAAAAGATTTAGTGATAAATATGGAAGATATGTTTCACCAGTTGACATTTCTTCTGGGAAAACTCAGAATATCTGAGTATCTCAAAAATAAATGGCTACACTGACTTTAAATTTAATAACAGAGACTATTATGGAAAATAATTACAGAAGAAACCTCAAAAGGATATGAAAGCTATTTTAAGAGGCGGATACAAAAGCATTTCCACGGAGGGCTAAAAGAGAGCTTTTTTAGAACAGAGAATCTATGAAACTGATGTTCTCTAGACAGACACATTGGAAGAAACTCCCACACATATATTGAAGCAATCAGATCATGAGTCTGTGTGGATCAAACATATTTTCTTCCTGAAGAAGAGTGTGATAAAATTTGTGATTTTGTAGAGGAAGAAAAAACATATTAAAAATCTGTAATATAGTTAACCTGTGGCTCTGCTGTTGGATCTGTATGACTACAATAGGCAAGGGAGTCAGGTGGGGGAGCACCACAATCTAGAGGATGAATACAAGCTCTGAGACTGGTGTTGAAAAACTAGGATATGTTTGTAGGTTTCATTAACAACATGAATAGTGGGTCTGAGGAGGTAGGGAGCACCAATGCCACCATGCCATAATTGTGCAGGGTGTCATTACTGCTTGTACTGATAGAGGGTAGTTGAAGGCTAAGATATCCTTAGGGATGGTGTCTCCAGTACAGTAGCAGCTGTGACAAGGAACTATGCCTTGTGATTTTGTGTTGCTACTGAACGTACCTGAAGAAGAAGAAATATAAGCGTTCAACTAAATCAGAAGTCTCATTATTGTACTCAGAAAACAATCCCTGTTCAGTCACACCAGTCCCAAAGGGCTGGTTGGCAGAGTCAGAAGAAGAAAAGACTACAAATCTCAGACCCTAAGGCTGAATTTAGAACCCATTAAAGAAAGTAACATCAGTTACTAGAGATCCCTTAGTGTCTCTCTTTGAGATTTTTAAAAACACCTCAATGATTTAAGTGTTTTCCTTAGTATGCATTCTCTATAAAGCTGTTATTTTGAATATCCATATTAACACATTCCTTAATCCCTAACAGCTTCGAAGATTCTGATCCAAAGATGAAAATTCATAAATCTACAGGTAGCAGTGGCTTTCAAATGATTATTCACATTTTCACAGCACAAAACGTAATTCTACTGTACAAAAATTTTTTATTAGGTGTGTATTTTGTGTTTTATCTATTCACTATGATTGTGCTCAGGAGTATTTGAATGTGGCTTTTAAACATTAAATAGACATTCCTTGGCTAGCTGAAATCAGAACATTTTTGACACATACATGAAATAGTTAATATGCAACCATATTATAACTTAACCTGTACAATTTCATTGTCTGGGTTAATTTGATGGAGGGAGATTTATAAAGCTCTATTAATGACAAAACTCTTCAGTATCAGATATTCAAACCAAAAAAAACTGAACTATGAATTGAAAGAAGAATTTGCATTATTTGATATGTGTTAAAAAATGAAATTCTACTCTAATTATTTGATGAATAATGCAAAAGATGTTGAGAAGTAAGGCTTTAAAACAATTTAGACGTATTTCTGGGTAAAAATTCTTTCAGCTAAGATGAAAAATATTTTTATAAGCCTATGTTTATTATTATTATTATTATTATTTTTCATGATAATGCAAAGCATTTTTTGTTTGTTTGTTTGCCTGGACAAGAAACTTGATAAGACAGTCATCTTCTACAATTGCTCTCAAGAACCTGTTTATCTTGTTTGTAGATGAAATCAAGCAGGAGAAAATGAATGTCTGTGAGCATATATAGTTTTGAATAAAGTTGTAATGGTTTTAAAATGTTTATTTTCTCCAGAAAAGTAAATTCTCTAAACAATATTCATATTATTGTTGTTTAAAAAAAATAAAAATCTCCACGTCAGATTTTTTGTTTCTGTTAGGTAAATCAGGTATATTCTTTAGGACCTTATTTGCAGATGAGTCTACACAGACCTGTAGGAAATGCAATAGCTTTCTTNATTATTTTTCATGATAATGCAAAGCATTTTTTGTTTGTTTGTTTGCCTGGACAAGAAACTTGATAAGACAGTCATCTTCTACAATTGCTCTCAAGAACCTGTTTATCTTGTTTGTAGATGAAATCAAGCAGGAGAAAATGAATGTCTGTGAGCATATATAGTTTTGAATAAAGTTGTAATGGTTTTAAAATGTTTATTTTCTCCAGAAAAGTAAATTCTCTAAACAATATTCATATTATTGTTGTTTAAAAAAAATAAAAATCTCCACGTCAGATTTTTTGTTTCTGTTAGGTAAATCAGGTATATTCTTTAGGACCTTATTTGCAGATGAGTCTACACAAACCTGTAGGAAATGCAATAGCTTTCTTACTTGCATGGGCTCATTTAAATATCCCTTAAAGATTACATTACTGAATACTTGGCTGTTACTTCTCAGTGCGATGGAAGGCACAGAAAGTGAAAACTGTCTCTGCCAAGTAATTTAGTACTAATATTTTTAAATTAGAAAGCAGAAATTGAACTATTCCTCTACAGAGCACTTGCAATACATACCAGCACAGAAGACTTTACTACCTGCATGCAATTTTGAAAGAGCTGTATCAAGCTCTGAACCTAGATTAGCTGTAGCTTATGGCTGGTTATGCAGAAGTGAATGATCTGTAGCAAAAGGACATGGGAAAAATACATTTGATGGAAGTACCATTTAAAACAGTGAGTTCATATGTCTAAACTTGGATTTCAGTTGCAGGGTCAGGTCACATACTACTAAATTTCTATTATCTCCTAAATAAAAGTGCAGTCACTTACTTCTATAAACATTTAATTAGTTACCATGTCTACTGTACAATAATGTTTGGGAAAAAAAAAGCAGAGAGAGAAATATATACTTTTTTTTTTTTTTTCTGATGAATAAGAACATAAGCAAACATATAGAATGGAGAAATGAGAATTTTTTAGTTTTAGATGAATAACTGAGTTTGCTTGAGGTGGAATTATTTTTCTTTATAGAGAACTGTACAGAGCTGTGCTTTGAACTGATTGCATATACATTGTTGTTCCACAGCACTTGCACAGCATCAATATTGTCTTGTTTCATAGAATCACTTTGAGTTGGAAGGGAGCCTTAAAGGTCATCTACTCCAGCTGCCCTGCAATTAACAGGGACATCTACAGCTAGATAAGGGTGCTCAGAGCCCCATCCAATCTGACCTTGAATGATTCCAGGGATGGGGCATCCACCACATCTCTGAGCAATCTGTTGCAGGGCCTCACCATCATTATTGTAAAAAACTTATTCCTTATATCTAAACAAAATCTTCTTTAGTTTCAGATCATTTCCTCTTGTTTTATCATGTTTTATACCTGCTATACAGTCTGTTTCCTTCTTTCATATAGAACCTGTTTAAATACTTAAAGGCTGCTATCAAGTCACCTTAGAACTTTCTCTTCTCCACGCTGAAAAACCCCATTTCTCTCAACCTGTCTCCATGGAAGAGGTGTTCAATCCCTTGGATCATCTCTGTAGCCCTCTGTACACACTCTAGCATGTTCATGTGTCTCCTGTACTGAGGACTTCACATCTGGACACAGTACTTCAGGTGAGGTCTCACCAGTGCAGAGTAGAAGGGCAGGATCACCTCCCTTGACTTGCTGAAAATCTTTTGAGGCAACCCAGGATACAGTTGGTATTCTGAAGTGCAAGGGAAGAATGCTGGCTCATGTTCAGCTTCCTGTCCACTAGTACCTCCAGGTCATTTTCAGCAGGGCTGTGCTTGATCCTTTCATCCCACAGCTTGTACAGATAGTAGGAGTTGCCATGACCCAGATGCAAGACTTGTATTTGTTGAATCTCATGAGGTTCACCTGGGCCCACTGCTCAAGCCTGTCTACATCTCCCTTGATGGTATTCTAACCCTTGAGCATGTCAACTGTACACCACAGATTAGTGTTATAAGCAAACCTGCAAAGGTGCACTCAGTCCCACTGTCAGTGTCATTGATGAAGATATGAAGGAGTGTAGTTTCCAATACTGACCTCTGAGGGACAAATGAAGGCCAATTCCCACTGATTTCAGTCATAAATACTTTCGAAGACAACTAAAACATCTTGATGACTTTCTCTTGTAACTTGAGATATCTTATTGAATTCTTACTTTATTTTTTTCTTTTACATTTCTAATTTCCATGGAGTCTTCTACAAAACTGAAGTATCATATAGCTTCTCCAAAGCAATTTTGTTACAGTAAAAATGATAAAACTTTCATCTATAGAATTTGTATTTTTCTCATTCTTGTGCATGAATTGCTGACTCAGGGGAACACCTGTGTATTCTTTATGGGTAGAACATCACTCAAAAATGAATCTTAAGCACATTATTTTCTTCTGCTTTCTCTCTCATGGCAAATAATTTTAATGAAAAGCTTGTAGTAGGTTTCTTATTTATCACAGTAATCATTCATTTTCTAAAGCATTCCATAATTTTGTGAGAAGTAATGAAAAGATGAATAGCAGCTATCAGTAATTTGCAACTGCATGTTGCAACATGTTAGTGAGTGTTACGTAAAAAATATAAGACTTAATTAGCTGACAGGCATGAGGCATTTTAGGAGATTCTTCCAGAATATCTGTGTCTCTAATTCTTACAAAAGTAATGTTAATGTAAATCAGAAATAACTCCTGTAGCATTTGGGAAATTATACAATTATAGAACCATAATTGAAATCAAAATATGACAAATTAGGGAAGCTCAGCCTCTCTCAAAGTATTTGCAAACTCTATAGAAGCCAGAATTAAATTCATAAAAGCAAAATAATTCAGACATGAGTAAAAATTTTATTAGTAAATCATCTCACTTTGCCCCACAGTTGCTGTGTATTTTGTTGTGTACCCTGTTTAAGGACTCAGATAACACAACAGAAGAATCACAGAATCACAGAATCATAGGGGTTGGAAGGGACCTCTAGAGATCATTGAGTCCAATCCCCCTTCCCAAGCAGGTTCCCTACACCAGATCGCACAGGTAGGCGTCCAGGCGGGGCTTGAATATCTCCAGAGAAGGAGATTCCACACCCCCCCTGGGCAGCCTGTGCCAGTGCTCCGTCCCCCTCACCGTAAAGAAGTTCTTGCGCACATTTGTGCGGGACCTCCTGTGCTGCAGTTTCTGTCCATTCCCCCTTGTCCTGTCTCCACACACTTCTGAAAAGAGTCTGGCCTCACTACTTTGTCCCCCACACCTCAGGTATTTGTAAACCTGGATCAGGTCCCCTCTCAGTCTTCTTTTCTCAAGGCTAAAGAGACCCAGTTCACTTAGCCTTTCTTCATAGGGGAGATCCTCCAGGCCCTTCACCACCCTTATGTCCTTCCACTGGACTCTTTCCAAGAGATCCCTGTCTTTTTCTGTAGACATAAATGAAAGAGAATGTTGTCCAAAATAACTATGCTTTTTTTGTGACTTTGCTTTTTGTTGTTGCTGTTTGTTGGTAAATGTATAAAGAAACATTAAAACTTCTGTTATATTGCAGTTTAGAAAAAAATATACAAGTAGTGAATACTTAAAACATTTGTGAAGACGAGTTTATATGTGTAGGAAAGATTTTTAAATTTTAACACAATTTTTTGGTAATTTTAAACTCCCAGCAGAGTTGCATGATATCCAGGTCATATTCCGAAAGTGTCAAACTTATAGTCTTAAGAGTTTTTCTGCATGTGTTCTTTTCTTTGTCTAATGAACTCCATGGACAAAATATAATTTTAGCCCAGTAAAAATGTGTTATTTTTACATACTGTTTCACTGCATTAATAAAAGAATTCAAAATTTTAGGTTTATCCACTTACTGCCTGCCTAGCTTTGGAATCAGGTAGTTCCTCTAATTAGATAAGTGTATGCCTGCATTTAGAATCAAGCAGCTTTCAAGTAGAGTTACATATATAAATGAAGTAATTGTACAGTTTCTTTTGGAATCATGTTGTTTGTAAATGCAAATTATTGTGTGTTATACTGTGCACATGTTCTTAATAGCTCTTGTAAATATAGGAATTTATTTCAATTTGTGGCTAGGTACACTGATTAGAGTAATTACTCAGAACTGAAAAAATATTCTTTGCTATGAGAAAAATAAGTTAATGCTTATTTTTTTTAGATTCTCAATTTTAATGATATAACTCTATTAACGTAATTGAGTCATTAAGTTTAGCTATTTTGATTTAGACCAGTTGGAAGTTCTGAGCAAATGCTATATCACTACGGGAAAAAAAGTGTAGTAAAAAAATATTTGACAAAAATTATTTAGAGAACTGACCTGCTCTTCTTTGAACACCTAACTGTTCTAATCACAACAATATGTGTCCACTGTTCTGCTCATAAAACATTTCTTCTTCCTCTGGGAAATAGACATTCTCCATGATTCTTCAGTGTTAGGCAACTGTTACAAATTAAGTTCATAAAACTCACTCCTCAGATTTAATGATATACTGCTCTAGTGCAGTATATCAGTGCATTTCTTTTACTTGAGATAGCTGGGAAACCCAATTATTTACTTGATTTATGTGGAAGGAGATAGGTCACCTAGGTGGAGTCTGGTATTTCTTTCCAATATTGTAAATTTAGGGTTAGAAAAGCCAAGGTTGATATGGAGTTAAACCTGTCTAGAGATATGTAGGGCAAAGAATTCTACAAGTACATAAGCAGTAAATGACTAGGAGAAACATGGAGTTCTGATAAATGGTGCAAGGTAATTGTGATAAACACCATGGAGACTCAGAACTACTTAGTGTCTTCTTTGCTCCAGCCTTTGCTCCAGTCTTTTAGAGAAAGATACACCTGAATTATAACAGGTGCCTTGAAAAGTGGAGACTCAGACTGTGATGATGAATGCCTAAGAGAAGACAGTATTTCCAAATCTTGTTGATACAGATAATTGATAATTGATAAATAATTAACAAACAGTACACCAATCCAGACTCTGAGCAGGATTTGTTTACTCTTTCTTCAACAAAACACTATGAAGTCAACAGCTAAATATGAATAATTAGGATGGCACATTCTATGGTTAATTTATTAGCTTGTATACAGTAAGATGGCAATGAAACTTGGATTTTTTTAAAGACATGAGTATAATAAATATTTTAACAAATATAGCTACACTGTACTAGGTTTGAGGTTCCATTAGTCCGTTATTAGTTTCTTGAGAAAAAGTAGCAGTTTTTTCTTCTAAATTTTATTATTTAAATGATATTTTGAAATTTGGAGCAGAAAATTGTACATATTTCCAGTAACTGTTTTTTTAACATTCTTCTACTTAACAGTTGATTTTGAATCTGATTAAATTCTTGAATACAGTTGTGTTTCTGAGTTTAATTTGACCTGAATCATATAAAATGCATGTCAATTTTATTGATGAATTTATTACAGTCAAAAGTTTTTCATTCATTCTTCATGAAGTGGGATTTAGGCAAATGAAAACAGTAACTTCAAATTTTCTATCAGATGAAAACACCTTGGTGATGACGGGTAAAAAAGATATATCTACTTATACAATGCAGCAGCTGAAATCTTTTAAATTGAGCATTGGTATAAATTGCTATGCCGTCTGTTTGAAAAATCTGAACTATCAAATAGGGAAAAAAATGAGATGTTGGGGACAATATGCAATATAAATTTATTTTTTTTATTTTTACTGAAGTTCTTCAACTTGTGTTAAAAATGTTTACCATAATGTCTATGAAAGAGATCGTTAATAGAACACATATTGCAAATTTTGTTTTACCTGAATTCCTTATGCATTTTGATATATATACACATACTTGCTAAAATGGTTGGTCTGTGAGTTAACAGAAACCTTTTTTTCTTAGGCATATTGATTAAAATAAATATATGAACTTGTTAAAAAAGTTAAAAATATATCTTTGGTATTAAACGTTTAATTATATTTCATTTTTCCTGAAGTAGCTCATATGTTTAATGAAAGATGTTTGTTTCTCCTTGTAATTTTACTTCTAAAAACTCTATTTCAGCATAAATCACTGGGCTTCTAGTGCCAAGTACTTCCACCAATGTGAGTTTAACTAGGTTCTTTGTTAGCAGCAGTCCCAGAATTCCAAGTACTCTTTTTTAACTACTTACACTGGGAATTAAAGATTCACAGTATTCCAACAGAACAGGAGTATGCTACTATTCAATTTATTACCTTTGCCTTTCGTGGTAATTTTACTTGGAGCTCATATTTGCATGGAAGGAACTGTGTAATAGAACTGAGTGGTATAGTCCCTGCATGCAATGATCAAACTCAAATACTCCAAGAGGCAAATAATACATTTTTATCAAATCTGTGTACATACCGTATTTGCATTTGTGCTTATTTTCTTAGTTATTTGGGAAGTCAGAGATGAGTTTCTTAAAGAAGATGTATACATTTTGAGCTTCAGTGACAGATTCACTGAGAGATAATTACAAAGGGATCAAAGTTGCAAAGCTGAAGTTGCAGAAGCTTATAGTATTTCATTGCATTCATTTTTGTTATTCTCTCTTTTTTACAGTTAAAAGAAAATAGATCATGACAGAGATATGCAGCTGGAAGTATTTTGCTGTTACTAGAAGCACAGAAAATAAATATTTTTTTCGTTTTCTTTTCTTTTTTTCTTCATTTTATTTATTAAAGTGTATAGTGCCCATAAAAGTTTTTGGATTAACAGCCCTGAAGATTGTAATTCTCAATTTATCCACAGAACAACTACCATGCAACTGAGGCAATAATCCTTCTGTACACCTCAGCCTTGACCATGCGTGACCAGAGGCTGGACCTACATTTCCATTCAGTCCTTTGCTTCTGTTCTGACTTTGCCAATGAGGAGAGTGATTAGTGTCAGTTAAGGGGTAGCTTTTGTGAAGGAGATGTCTGCCTGCTTCAATCAGCATTGACACTAGACAGAAAATAAATCACATTTTTAGACCTTCACAGAGACAGAGTAATAGCAAGGAATACAGTCATCATGAACATAACAATAAATTTCTTTTTTACACCTACCTCAGCGTTCAAAAATTTGCTGTTTTTCTGTGCAAATACAATGAACTGATCTAAATGCACATTGCAATAAACTGATGCAAGACATTACCTGTAACCTTTCTCTGTGCTTAATCCCAAATCCTCTGAGAAATTTCATTTGTGTGAACTGATGTTCAGGAATCACCTCTACAGCACAGAAACAAAGGAGAGCAAAAGGAAGCTTATTTCCTTGGTGTCTTCTTCATAAAAATCTAACTGAAGTTATTATATTTGACCTATCTGGAAATATCCTATTATAATTCAAAATCACTCAATGAGTTCAATATTGCACAGGCATCAGGACATCTATTTCTCTCTCCTTCTAGAAAGACAAAAGCTTAAGATAGGTCACTCATGGACTACCTCCAGGAGCACACAGTGGTGCCCTCCTGGCATCTTTGACCAGCAACAGACCATCACTCACTTGAATTCCTCATTGCTCATTTGTTAACAGGAGCAAGCTGACCAGTTTTGTGGGGTAATAAGGAAAATACACAAAGAGAACTATATACCAAGCTTCCAGTGAGGGCTGTGAAGAGGAGGTGGAGGTTGCAAAAAATGCCACATGGCAACAGATAGCTTTAAACTGCAACAGCTCTAGGTGGTAATGCTCTTCTGTGTGGGGAAATCCTATACTGGGAACTTTCTGTCAAGGCTGACTTTTCTCTCAAGGGAGAAATATATCAGACAAATGAAATGCAGCCTAAAATTCAAGTAAACTGTGGTTGCCTTCAAATTTGTCTGAGGGTGGTTACATATATATATAATGTTATCCATATTATTCATTGCAATTCTCAACAGAAGAATGAGAAATATAAGTGGATAAATTAGATTGTATATGAAGCATTAGTACATCTGATCAGTAGCTCAGTAATCTGAGTGTGGGTACAAATACATGCCCAGAGAAGAGAATATATCAGGCACTGATAGCAAATATGGAGCTCCAGGACATCCAATGCTATATATAGAATTTTTGTATTTTTTAGGCTTAGATGAATTTTTCTTCCACGTATATGTCTGTTGCTTTCTGAACCCAACTAAACTATGAAACCTACTGGTTTAAAAAGAAATATCTAACTTGTGTTACAAAAGACAGTGAACAATGCCTACGTCTACAATTTTATACTCCTCTACCATATCTCTCTCAGCATCTCTTTCTGTAAAGAACAAGCCTCACTTCATTTTTTTTCTACTGTGAAAGCTCTTCACGTTTGTTGTTGTTTTTGTTTTTGTTTTTTTCCTGTACTGTTCAAAGCTGTAGTATATACTTTTTGAGGTAGACATAACAGGTCTGTATAGTCACTCCTATTGTGACCAGAACTGCATATGCAGAAGGACAAGCTGCACTGTCAATTTATATGAAGTTATAAAGTTGTTTTCAGATTTTTCTCTCTTACTTTCCTAAAAATTCCTATCACTGCTTGATTCTTGCATTGCTACATAGCACTGAGCTCACATTCACACAACTGTTATAACCTCATCACTGATTAAGGAAAAACAGCTTACAGCCACTCACATTTTACATAAAATATGTGCATCATCCTGTATTTACACACACTGAGGTGAATTGCCATTTTACCACTCAATCAGTCACATTGTATTAGTTCACTGGTGAAATGATTTATTGTTATGTCATTGTTGGAAGAATTGTAGCTCATGTTTTGTAGTCTTCATAAATGGTAAAACCAAGCAATACCCTCCCAAACTCAAACAACAATGACAAGAACAAAACATTCTGAAAGAACATGCTATTGTCTGAACAATGATGGAAGAAAACAATTGTATTGAGTCTTCATTCCCCAGGGGTTTTTGCAGATTCTGTGTGATTTTAGGCTGACTGTGTTCATACAATCTCAGAGAATGAGTGAAGTCTGCTGTCATGAGAAAGCCATAGAGCTTGATTAAAATATCTTATAATTTAATTAAAATAACTTACAGTTTAATTAAAATAACCATATACCACCATGACTACCTTAATGAGGGAAGCTGTTCTTTTTGCTTACTCAAAGGAGAGTAAAGCTGACATGTCATATTGCAAACACACTCCAGATACTACCAAGATGGATGTATGCTTGCTGACAATTTGGTGCACACATGCTGCCCTCTACACTCAAACACACACAATTAAAAAAAAAAAAAAAAGCAAACAACAAAAACACTGTGATGTCAGTTATTCTAGGGAGCAAGTGGGTAAATATTTCATGAAATTACGCAGTCAGATCTAGAAGTGAAATAAGGAACGACCTAGATAAAGAAGAAAGGAGACAGTCAGTGTATCAGGATATGAAAACCTGTTCCCAACATAGCACCTCAAAATATACTCTTTTCAGCTGAATAATTTCAGCACATTTAAGGAAATAAATGACGTGAAAAAAATCAGATCTCTTGCTCTCACTTAGCAGCATGCTGTTGTGGTTCTAAGTAACTGATCAGTGGATCATTCTGCCTCTCGCAAAGCCTGAACCCCCCAGCAAAATTAGAACTCCTTTATATGCAGTTATTAATAGCAACACTAACTGAAGTCATTTACTGCTGAGGCAAGCTAGTTGAACAAGTTCTCAGCTCAGAAAATGACAGCCACTCTGTGCCTGCAATTGCCTTAGGAAGCATACTGACAGAGTCCAAGGAAATATTCATTAACTCAGACATATGTTCATTAGGTCAGCTCAGTCTCACCAGACAATCTTGATTAGTCTTTTTACCATAGCAGCCTTATGAAACAAGGGAGGGAAAGGGATACACCAGATGCAGGGCAAGATTCTCTGGCCCATTAAATCTGTGGTAAAATATGTCAAAACAAGTGTTTCAGCTACCAGGGGAGCCTGCTGATGGTGAGAAATATTTCATTTTCACAAGGTAATGTCAGGTTTGCAGAAGCGTTTATCCTGTATGCTATGCTGCTCACCCTGAGGAAGTGGCTTTGGACCACTACCTAGTCCACAAATGTTATCATTGATCTGCTATTGCAGTTGAGCTATGAAGTATGAACTATGAAGTAGCAAAATTTTTTGAGATGGTGAGAAGTTATTTGGAAGAATTAATACTTGAGAAGACTGAGAAACTTTAGAGGGATGAAGAAATGTGATAAAATGTTGGAAAGATGTATTGTTTTAATTTAAAAACTGCCATAATCTTCATAAAGTAGAGATATATTTTTGTGAGCCATTGAGTCTTTTTAACTTGGTCTGTTTAGATTATTTTCTGATTGCTATCACAGAGACAACTTATTTATTTATTTATTTATTTATTAGAAATTGAAAGAAATTGATTGTTTTAAGAGACCAAGATTTCTTCTCTGAAACATAAGATTACTTTCCTAAATGATGAAGCATATCTATCATTGTGAAATTGAATGTCATTTTCATTTTCATTAATTTTTAATTAATTTCTTGTCACTCATCAATGCATAATCTCATAGTGATAATCAAAAAATAAAACATAAAAGAATAAATGAAATACTGAATACTTGAGATCAATATTTTGGCTTTCATAATGATGATATATGAAATTTCAGTTTTCTTCTAAATGTATTTACTGAAAATTCAGTGACCCAATATTCTAGGAAAAGTGATTATTTCTATCAAATATCTTAGTTTCAGTGAGTTAGCATTTACTTCCAAAATTAAAAATGTAATCAGAAATTTTTCATTTTTTACAAAGTGAAATTGATTAAGTTTTATAGAAAATTAATTAACAATGTCAGTCCTTCTTTTGAATTATATATTCATATTACCAGAAATGTCCTACACCTATTCAATTATACACTTTACTCTCTCTGTCCTCTCTCTAAGTTAATTTTATCGTTATACAGTGGTCTATGCAGTACTACTAGTATTAGTTTTTCTTCAGTGGTTACTTTATTTCTAGACTTTCCTCTAGGGAAAGGGAAGAAAATTCTATATAACCACATTGCATTCTTGAAGATCTTAGTTTCAGATATTTCAATTACTTCAGTGTTTAGGATTTACTATAGCACTTGTTTTGTTTGTTTGCTTTGTTGTCATTGTTGTTTTATTTATCTTTTGGAGAGCAGGAAATGACTAGAAAAAAAATCTTTACTAAATACATGAAAATAGTATGTAATACCTATTGTGAATTTTCTTGGGGGGAAAGAAATCACAGCTGCATAGTGCAGTTAATGCTATCAGATTTTTTGAAAGATTACTCCAATTTTTATTCACTGTGGATCAAGTTTTGGGTGTCAGAGTGAATGTAACAAGTAAGAATTCTGACATGACTTAAAGTCAGGTAGTCTGACAGCACTGTTGAAGCAAACGGCTCTCGATAGCAACAAGGCAGTTATTATTTCACTGTTTGATATTCAAATTAATATTCTGAAAGACTAAGTTATCATTACTTACATTATTAAATTTAATGCTCATTAATTCATGAAAATACTTTGTGTTCTATTGTATGGAGACTATTTAACCTCTTGCGGAATTTTTCTGACACCAATAGTCAGTGTACCCTTCTTGGTTTGATCTGGATTTGACTGTTGTCCTAAAAATTGCAAAAGGATAATGGATGAGAAGAAAGGCATACATACGCTTTTAAATATATGTATTTATTTAGCCTAAATTTCTGCATAGGCTTAAAGAGAACAACTTCATAAATGTCATAAAGTGAGTATTTACAGAACTGTAGAATACTTTCACTGGAAAAAATTCTGGGAGGTGATATGGAAGTCCCTATTCCAAGTAGGTCTGAGTCTGAACTGAGAACAGTCTTTCCATGGCCTCTTACAATAGTATTTTTATTGTCCCAGAGTCAGACAGAGAATTCACAGCTTTTCTGATGGTCTGACCATGGTTGGCATGGTAATGCTTTTCCTGAGTCTGTTTTGAATTTTCCTAGCTGCAAGTTGCATCCACTGCTTCTCATCGTCAGCCTTTCTGAGTGGAAGACAGCCATCAGACCCCTTTTGGGCATTCCCAGCCCAAGCAGTCTCCATTCCCATAGCCAGACCATATGTTCTCCCACTCAGTCATCTCTTCACTGGACTCTCTCCAGTATGTTCTTGTCTTTCTTGTTCTGTGGAGTCCATAAGTGGATGGAGCACTCCAGGTGTGGCTTCATCAATGCTGAGGCTGAAGGTAGGATCATCTCCCTGTATCTGCTGACTATACTTTGCTTAATGCAGCACTGGAGACTGTTGGTTCCCTTTGCTGCAAAGAAGCATTGCTGGCTCATGTTCCACAAGTTTGTTTCCACAAGGATCACGGTCCTTTCGTACAAAGCTGCCTTCTACAAATCAGTGGCAATCCACGAGACAGTATAAAAACAATTTCAGAAGTAAACTATTGGTAGGGAGATCCTGGAATTGACCAAGTCCAGTGGAAATTCAAGCAATTATTTCTGATTAATCCTATCATTAATCTCTTATAATGAAAAAAAAAGTCAGCTGATAGAAAGGATCATACAACAGAAAATTACATTATTCCTGCACTTATTTTTTCTAAATTGTGTAATATTTCATTCATCTTCCTAACATGAAGCAAATTAAAGTAAATTCCCTGTGTCTTATAATCCTTTCATTTAGTACAGAAATATAGCTCCTAGTGTTACTGGCTTTCACTGGGAATTTGTGCAAATGTGTGGGCCTTGAATTATGCAGACTTACATGACTGCAGTTTTCATAGCTGTCAAAATGAATTTGCTTTTTAAAAACATACTGAAAAATTACTTGATTTTACTTAGTTCTTCAGAGGTCTAGATGTTTTTACTAAAGTGGCTTTGTAAATAATATTAAACAACCCAAGTGTAAACAAAGCAAAATTTATTTTGTTTTGAATTTACTATCAATTGCAGCTGATTTTTAAATATTAAGAATGTTTGGGGGGTGTGGGGGAAAAGAATGTTGACAGTGGATTTTATTTTATTTTATATTATTTTATTTTATTATGTTTTTTAAATACAATGAAGAGAACAAATAATAATTCTAATTAAGAAAAGAATTAATTATTAACAGTTGTCAATATTACATTGAGAAATTATATATACTTTTTTACCCTCTTCCTCTGTAGTCACTACACTACTTGGGAAACTCTGGTAGTTGTAATAGCCCAGCAGTTGCCACAGAGAATTCACATAGGTAGCAGACTGTAGGAGGAGGTGGCAAAGTCAGAAAGATATTGCAAAGCAGTCAGGATAATTAGAATCATTTTGCTAGAAGTGTCCAGGGAGCAGGAGGTGTAAACTGTATCCACATGATGTGGGTTGTTGAATCACTGGGGAGGCACCACTGCAACACTGTGGTCTTTGAATGGCTCTTATAAGATGTAGTTTAACCTCTCTGTAGTCTGAGCTCTCCATCAATAAATTAAGAACAGTAATACTTTGTGGGTATAATGAGAGGCTTAATTAAGAGTTGTAAAATATTTTTGTGGCTCCTCAGAGAAGGGCTATAATGATGTAGAACAGCATCAGGTGCTGAAATAGTAAATCCTTTAATGACAGGGCTGTGAACTCCTGAGATCATCCACAGATTAAAGGAAGTACCATAAACAAATGTGATGAGAATAGTATTGACAACAAAAATAATGTCAAGCGAGTTTGACTTTTTGGGCCAAACAACTCTGTTCATTACTATTTTTGTGTTGATACTGTTCCAAAAAGAAAGTTCTGATAACTAAACAGTATATTCTTAGCCTATGCTTAACCTAAGATACATATGGAACTATACGCATGGGTAAGCAATTCTTGTGGGTAAAAAATTGTAACATTCCATATAAACCTGAACTGTAGTTATTCATTTTATCTCCATCACTGACTTCAGCAACTACATTATGACACTCCACTAGCCAACTTCAGATAAGTTAAAGTTGACTTCCTCACTTCTTGCATACAAAATGCAAGATAGTTCCTGGCACCTGTGAGGCACAATATGTTTGTTTCTAAAATTATCTAAAGAGGTTAGGTTCCCAGCCATAGTTCTGCTAAGGTCAATGAACCTAATTTAGAACCCCTTATTTATATGTCATTTGAGAAAAATCTGGAATTGTTAGCATCTCATACCTAAATCTTTGACTGTTTCAAAACCAAGCCATTACATGCCTGAGTCTATCAAATTATGCAAATGAATATACATTCACGTGCTGTTCTAGCCTACAGTAAAAACTGTCCGTATCAACCTGGGCTAAAATATTCCAACTTTGTTAAGAATGTGAAATCTCCATATTAAGTAGGCCACTTCTACATTAGTTAATAAAATTATTTCTAGGGAAGGAAAATTAAACAGGCTGTATTTCACAAATGTAATATGAATCACAGAATCACAGAATTGTACAGACACAGACAAAAGTTTATCTGTAAGTTGTATAAATTATTTTGTCAAGTTTCCAAGTTTCAACATGGTACAAGAAATAGTATAAAACGGGAGGTGAAAACCAGTCAAATCAAAACAAACACATTGAAATTTACATAATCTGTATTTCACTTTTCAACAGATCAATAGTTATTTCATTGCTACTAGCTAACAACTGGAAAATTTTAGGATGGAGAAAAGTTAGTAAAAACATCAAAGAAAATGAGATATATTTATGGAGATGCTTTTACCCCTTGCTCACTTTAAAAATAGCAATAATGTTTTATATTAGAGCTATACTTCAGCTGTATTTAGTGCATTTAGAAAGAATATTAATAAAACATTTACATCTATTAGGCAGATTAAAAGGAGAATTGGATATATTACAAGCCAACTGCTCCATAATAACTAATAAATTTTTAATTGCATCTTTCTGAAATGTAAGAAATTTTCCCCCTTACAAGCATACTTTTTATGTGGTAGTGTATAAATTAATGAATACTGTAAAAATATTTTAAAAGATATAGACTCATGTTAACATGGCTTATCTCCCTTAGCTTAAAAATATCATGCTATGAGAATATCTTTGTTCACAACTTTGCCACTATTTTGTTTTGGACTGTACATGCCTTTACAGCTAATTAAATGTAGCCATTGTTCAAAATAAAATATAGGGTTTTACCTCATTTTAGATGCATGTGTTATGGAAGTTCTTAGTCTAATTTCTAAAGTGTCATTACCTGAGACATCAATCCTTATTTTCAGAAGTGTAGTTGCCATTTATATACTTCCTTTTACTTTTTTTTATTGTTTTATTTATTTATTTATTTATAATCCAATACCTACTTTAAACACGTACATGGATGTTTCTCTGCTGCAAAGTCAGAATTGCATATTGTCTCGTATTATCCAGAGATTTGGTTGGCATTCCCTCTACTCTTAGACAAATTGAAAAGAGCCTCATATTTGTACAGGAACAAGATTTTGGGGAAAGCCAGACATTGTACAGACATTAGGACCATCTGTCATTGAAAACTGTTTAGTTGTTACATACTTACACAGGATGGTTCATCAGAGATTTGCACTGGCAGATGGCAAACCTTATAAAAATTTTGTGTGATGTTTACTTTTAGTTTCCTTTTAAATTGACTTTATTCTCTAAAGAGAAAAGAGGTGGGGTTTCCCATTACAAATCAGGGACAAGTTCTTTACTCCAAGATTGCTATGAAGCATCCTTTTGGCAAGTGCTGAGAAAAGGTGCCTCAGCAGCAGCAGCAGGGCAGAACTGGGAAAGGTCCTCTGATGCCAGAGTGCCCTATGCAGCTCCTCTTTAGAATTGGTCTCACAGCTACATGAGACTAGAAATCTGGACATTAATGAGGAAAATCTATTCAGACATCTAATCCAGGTAAAAAAAGTAAAGCTTCTCAAGCTAATTTTGTCTAACCATCATTATTTCCTAGCTTGAAATAACGATCTTTACCTAAATCACAGAAGGTATTTAAATCAACACAGTGAGTGGGTGTGCTCATAATCATAGCATTTCTTTCAACTCTAGTAGGAAAAACATTAACTATACATTTTATGGCGGCACAGTGGTATTTTCTTCCACAGAATATTGTAAGAACATAAGTAGAACTGTTAATACAGTGCGTAAGATACTACTGATAATGTTTTTTAGAAAAAAAAATAAATCCATCCTTACTAAAATTTTTATTTAGTCACCAATCTAGAATTAATTCTGAACAATATACAATCTTTTACACCCAATATATGTATACATAATAATAGCAATAATAACAATAACCTATGGATTGAAGATTTAAAAAAAATCACAGAATGACAGAATAGTTTGGGTTGGATGGAACCTTTAAGATCATCTAGTTCCATCCCCTCTGCTAAATACAGGGATTCCTCCCGATTAGAGAGAGAGAGAGAAAGAGAAGAACTTCATCCTCTTTAAAACTTTCCATCTGCATGATGTCATGTAGTACGGAATATCCCTTCAGCAGTTTAATTCATCTGTCCTGTTCCCTCCCAACTCCTAAGACCCTGTGCTGTGAATGGCTTTGGCTCTGTACAGCATTGTTCAGCAGCAACTATAAATGTTACTGTGTTTTCAACATTATTTTTCTCCTAGATTCAAAGTGTGGCATCATACCAGACAATGAAGAAAAATCCATCCCAGCTGAAACTGAGACATATGCCTGTGTGCTACCATGGCAACTGCTGCTAGTTATTTGAAAGAAAATCAGTCCAGACCTGACTCTGTACCTCAGGATGGCTGATTTCAAGGTATTCTCAGGTTCTTCTCAGGTTTACAGCTGTTGCCTAGTGGTTTTCTTAGTTGTAATTCTCCAAAGACTCAACAAATGACCTAAAGGAAGCCCACTTACCACAGTGCCAAGTATTCTTTATTCTTCCTTTTATTCATCTGTAAAGAAAGACCATTAGTTCTCCTGTTTATGTCTCAAAGGTTATTAACTCCCCTTTTTTGTTTTTTGTTGTTGTTGTTGTTCTTTTTTTTGTTGTTGTCCTTTTTTGAGTGCTTTTCATTTTGATCTTTGGTTACTTATGGGTAAAGAGCATAAAGAACTACTCTAGCCTGACAAGAGATTTCTCTTCAACAGTTTCTCTTAGGTCACAGTCAGCTCAAGGTAGTTTTCCTTACCAGAGTGGGCATCACTGGAGTGTGCTGCATGCCAGTGTCTGACGCAACCCATAAGAGGCTACTGGCAAAGGCTGGACTTTAAATTGTAATGATAGTTAACCCTGCCCCAATATCTACCCTGATTTTGGGAACAGGATAGTTTTCCATGCTTCCTTGAAAACTGCTACTTCAAATGCTCATGCATTGTTGCACAATTACTTGCTACATTAATTTATTATTTTTTCCAGCTCTTCCATTACCAGTGTATTACAGAGAGAAAAGTTATTCAGTCACGCAGAGTTTAGTAAAAAATGCTGTCTTTTGTTTCAAAAGGAAATAATTTCTATGAAAATCAGAGAGACTGAGCAGCTAAATCATGTGCTCAGTCCCAAGTAAGTAGGAACCAGAACTGAGTATGAAGGTTAAAGTTAGGGACTGGAGATATGTTTAAGAGGCTGAATGCTTGAATTTCAAACTGAATGATTTTTCATTTCATGGATACTTTAACAGATGCACTTGGTTCACGAGAGAGTAATCCTCTGAACATTAGCATTAATACTAAAATATTCTATTATGATCAGTACATTTATAATGAATGCATGAATTATTAATGCCAGTATTTCTTCTGTATTTCCCTTAAGCACCAATTGGATATTTCTAACCTAAAGCAATTCTAGGATATGCCAAATGAGGTTTTTTTTTTTTTTTTTTTTGCAATAGAAGTATGGCAATATTTATGTTATTGTACCAAATAACAGTGTACATCTTGTATTCTAGAAAGATAAATTTCATACAGGAACAGGTGTGGGATAATGCTCCTCGGTTGACTGTGATGACAAAGAATGAATCTCATTAGAGGAGACCAAATGTATTTGACTGAACTCACCCACCTTAAAGATCCCTATAAAAACCTTAAAGAAGGAAACATCAGCAAAACTCATAAAATAAGACTATAATAGAACAAGAATAAATTAACCTTAACTGATCATGAGCACATTTGCAGAATGGTTCCTAAATATCCAGTCAGTGAAATTCATAAATTATTTATTTAAGTTAAGGCAAGAAAGTAACCCACTCTTGAAATGGTTTTGGATGACTTTTTATTAAGGAGATGTATGTAGGAATAACTTGCAATAGCTGAGGGCTATGTTCTCTGCTTTCCTTCACAGCGCATTCTTATGAAGAGGTTTTATGAAGTGAAAGCAGTATTTTTTTATTTTTTTTTTTAAGTGAGAATAATAAGAAAACACTGTCTTTCAAAGCACATAGACTTCTGCAGTTGTGCATTTCAAAATTATGAGTGTAAATGAGAATTTACCAAAGTGATTTTGTCTCGGCCTGGCCACTGATTGGCAAGGTGATAGTGACCTCATTGTTCTGTTTGTGTTGATCTCAGTTTTAATGCCTTCATCCATGGGAGAAGATGCACATTTACCTAGAGGTAGCACATACAGAGATAAAAGCCAGGACAGATATTTCTAGAAGGGCTGAAGGAGCTCAGTGCTTGGTTTAAGGAGATTTCTGGACTGAAGTCCAGAAGTGCTGAAGTGAGAGAGTCCATTCTGGTAACAGTGCTACAACTAGGCCTTTATACGGCTCTCCTTTACATTACAGATGTGTTTTTTACTCCAATAAGTCCAAAAGGGCAATTGATAATATAATGTATTTATAACTGTCCCCATCTACCTTCTCTTTTCCCTGCCTTTCCTCCTAGCCTAGAGACAGAATTGTCTTTCTAAATGCCGGCTGACCTGCTTTTCTTCACAGTACACCAGGATACAAAGGAACTTTTTAGCACAGCCACCAGAAGGCACGTTGCTGGTTCCAGCACTGATTTCTTCTGCAATATCTTCTCAGCCTGACTCATGTCAGCACATTTTTCAATCGCTACTGTTGTGTAAACATAGTATTTTCCATATGAATTAACTCCTTCATTAAGTCTTCGTATTTTTTTTTTCTGCTAAGATATTTAATTGCTGTAGATGTGTCAGTAATAGTTTAGACACATTTGCAGTCATTGTAACTAATTTAATTGGTTCATTTAAGGGATGTCAGGGCAATGTCATATGAATGCTATTCAGCAACATACAGTTATTGAACAACTGGGATATTTGATAATTATTCTTACTGAAATTGTTCTAAGATTGAACTTAGGTGTTGCTTGAAGTCAAAATGAAGATACAGTCATTACTGAGTCCAGTGGCATACATGGTGTGGGGTGGTGTCCAGCACTTCACACCCAATGTGGACTGGGTGTAGCTGAGACTGATAGTAATATAGGAAGATCTGCATTTTGAAGATCTTTCAAACTGGATAGTTCTATGTTGTGTGCCACATGATAGTGTTCTGTAAAAAGTTACACAAGAGAAAATGATTTACACTCTCAGCGACTTCGGTATGAATAGAAGTTTATTAAAGTGCAGTCATAAGGGCTACACTGAGAATATATGGAATGGAAAAAGAGAACTAGAAATGCAGCAGATAAAAGAAGTAAAAGGAGACAAAACAAGGAAATTAAACACTGTACGGATTAGCTACGTGAACACCTGCCTCCCAGCCTCTAGAAAGGAACATTTCTCTTTCTCCTATGTGACTGATAATTGATTATTAAAGGTGGCATAATATTTTTCATTTATACTTCAGATTAACAGCACCGCAGGCAGTTTTCATAGAGAAATTATTTCTTCTCAAAGCCCAAGAGGTTACAAATAATTACTTTAATAGTAATTGAATTATGCCTTATTATCAATATCATATAAGAATTATATTTGAAAATGCAGAAGTACCAATATGTAATGTTCTAATTCTACCTAAAGTGATACATTTTTCCATTATCTGACAACTGGAATTAGTACTAAACCTAATGAAAGCTATACATGTTTCTGTGTATACTCTCTCTACAGCCACTTAGACTCTTCTAATTTGCTGAGTATAGCATTAACATCTGTAATACAAACTAGCACTGCCATTGTAGACAAACATTGCATTTAGGCTGTATATCAGCAGACTTTCACATGCAATGCACTGCACAGAAGCTCTAGACTTGTACAAATAATACCATTACAGAAATGTCATAAAAAAATTTGACATTCAATATTTTGATCCAAATGATTACCTTATTCTACATCTTTATCTCTTCTGGATATGAAAAAAAAGATTTTTCCAGAATATACTGCAGAAGATAGGTCAAAACAGATCTGCAAATGTATGCAATTCATATCAGTTCCTAATAAGCATTCAGATTCTGATTTATAAAACATAAATAACTGGTGATGAGGGATGTCTCTTACGAAACAGAATCATAAAATCCTTAGAGTTGGAAGGGACTGTTAAAGATCATCAAGTCCAACTCCCCCGCCATGAACATGGACATGCACAGCTAGATGAGGCTTCCCTGGCCAGCCTAATTCCTGTGAAGCCTATTCAGAGATGTATTTTCCTAACGTCCATCCTTAATCTCCTTTGCTGCAACTTGAAGCCATTTCCTCTAATCTTATTGCCAGTTACATGGGAGAAGAGGCTAACTCACGCCTCACTACAAACTTCCTTCATGTAGCTGTAGAGAGCAATAAGGTCTCCCCACAGCCTCCTCTTCTCTAGAGTGAACAATCTCAGCTTCCTGAGCCACTCTTCAGACTTGTTCTCCAGACACCTCACCGGCTTCATTGCTCTTCTTTGCACATATGACAGGGCAACAATGCTTTTCTAGCAGTGAGGAACCAAAACTAAATATAGTATTCAATGTGTGGCCTCACCAGGACTGAATACAAAGGGACAATCACTTCCCTGCTCCAGCTGACAACTCAATTTCTGACAGAAGCCAGGATGGCATTGGACTTTTTGTCCACCTGGGCACAGTGATGGCTCATATTCAGGAAAGCATTGACCAATACTCACAGGTCCATTTCCTTTACACACAGTCTTCCAGCCACTCAGCCTCAAAACTGTAGTATTGCCTGGGGCTGTTGTGGCCAAATGGGAGGAACCAACACTTGGTTTTGTTGAACATCCTCAACCCTGTGATCCAACCTGTCCAGATCACTCTGAAACGCCTTGCTTCCCCAGACTGATTGTCACTTCCTCCCATCTTGGTGTCATCTGCAAACTTACTGAGGGTGCGCTCAACCCCCTTATCAAAGTCATGGCTGCTTCTGACTAGGTAGAATATGACTATAGCCTTCCCTCATCTACCAGGAGAGTCACTCAATCAGAGAATAAGATCAGATTGATCCAGAAGGACCTGTCTTTCAGGAATCTATGCTGGCTAGACCTGTTTCCCAAGCTTTACCATACATGCCATGTGATCTCCCTCTAGACAATCTGCTCCATAACTTTTTCTGGCACTGAGGTCAGGGTGACAGGTCTCCACATTCTCATAGATTCATAGATTCATAGATACATTAGGTTGGAAAGGACATACAAGATCATCTAGTCCAACCATCCTCCTATCACCATCCCTACCCACTAAATCAAATCCCTTAGCACCTCATCTAAACGCTTCTTGAACAGCGCTAGGGATGGTGCCTCAACCACCTCCCTAGGCAGGCCATTCCAGTGCCTGACCACTCTTTCAGAGGAAAAATTTTTCGTCAAATCTAATCTAAATCTTTCCTGGAAGATTTAGAACCTAATTCTTCTCCTTACGACCATTCTTGTAGATGAGAATCACACTGGCAAGCCTTCAATCCCTTAGGGCCTCTGCAGTTGTCCAGGAACACTGATAGATGATGGATGAATAGCTGATGGATGATGGTCACCTCAGAGCCTTCTTCCTGTGAACGACGGAAATTGATTTTCTTTCTTTTGTCTCAAAGCTTGCTTCGTAAGGCCTTTTCTGGTGACAAGACTTTGACTGATAACTGCCAATTAACCAGATGGGTGTCATGATGCCTCAGTGTCTCTGCTTATGGTTGTAAAGATAAGTAGAAATAGNATAAACGGGTAGGGGTAACATTTGACCCGTTGTGTCTTAATCTCATGTCGGCTATACACAAAATCAAAGAACCTCGTCTCACTCCTTCATATTGGAGCGTGACACTTCCCTTCAGGCTGAGCAGCCCCTGCTCGCTTAGCTTGTCCTCACAGGAGAGGTGTTCCATCTCTTAGATTATTTTTGTGCCCCTCTTCTGGATATACTCCGACAATTCTATGTATCTCCTGTACTGAGGGCTCCACATCTGGACACAGTACTCCAGGTGAGGCCACACCAGCAAAGAGTAGAGAATCACCTCCCTCAACTTGCTAAAAACAGTTCTTTTAATCTAGTCCAGAATGCAGTTGGCTTTCTGGGCTGCAATGGCACATTGCTGGCTCATGTCCAGCTTCCTATCTACCAGCGCCCCCCCAAGTCTTTCTCAGCAGAACTGTGCTCAATCATTCCCTCCCCCATCTTGCATTTATGGTGGAGGTTGGCTCAACCCAGGTACAAGACTTTACACTTAGATTTGTCGAACCATGAGGTGCACCTGGGCCCACTTCTCAAGCCTGTCAGAGGGTTGTCCTTCTCAACCCTCTGAATGGCAAATAGATTGAAGATCATGGAGTTAAGTAAGCTGAAGAGAAATTCTGCTGATTTCAGATGAATTTTATGGCAGAAGAAATAAAGATGATGTATAAAGTTTCAAATATTATCATTATTACTAAGAGATATTGAAAAAGAAAAGGAAAACATGTCATGAAATTATCTTGCATAGAAGATCCAAATCATTTCACGAGTAGTTTGAATTGCATTATTCATACATCAGATGACAATCTTAAGGTTCAAAAATGACTACAAACTTCACATAAATGACTAAAATATGTATATTTTCAGTAACCATTTTTCCTATGTTTCATACCCATTGTAAACCTATACCATTAAAACTTGAATTTTCTTGATTTAGTCTGAATCAGGTGCTCATATTTATTATATAATTAACATGAGATATATTACCAGACTTATTCTGTATCTGGCTTTGATTATGATGCCAGAAATATATTTGTGTATAATAGCAGAGTTTGAAAATTTAGTTATGTTTAAAAAAAATGTGATGCATTTTTTATTGTTAACACTGTTTCTGTATTTCTGCTTTTTATACTTTTTACAAGTATGTATGAGCATCCTTTATTAAATACGTCTCTTTGAAATAAAAAGCAATTTTGCAGATACAATTTAATTTTAATGAATATGTTTCTGCTACCACTGAAGTCAATGGGACTGTGATGAGAAGAATGATGTGCCTTCTCTGTTTTGTACAATTTTTACTGATTTTTTATATGTAAATTCAGAAGAAAAAGAAAAGAAAAACAACACAAAAACACAGAGAAAAGCAGAGTACCTTTCTTTGGATATTTCAGTGATATATGTAGGGTTATTTTTATTTTTGTTTTGGAAAGCAAAATACATAAGAAAGGTTTTCTGCTTCCTCTTTACAGGCTCTTTGCTGTAACCTGGTAAATATAGCCTCATTATAGTCTTCACATAATTATGAAGATTATTGCTAGCTTTCTTATTCTCATCCTGGCTTTATTTTCTCCTTCTTATGGAAATCAATAAAGATAAGCTATTAGAAAGTTACTTATGTCATGAGAATACAAGCTTGGCCTAATCTCTATAGATGAGTATATATATAAGATGACTATACCGGTTAGCGGCTGTGATTCAGTGGTAGCTATACAGAGGGACAAAAGGGCTAAACAATAGCAGAATAATTTAAAAGGTGCTGGTTTTAAAATCCACATTTAATGTTACAGATAGAGAAGTGAAGGTAAGTGTCAGCTTTGGTCTGATAAAATGAATAGTGTCATAGTTATCTATCCACACTCAACATACACATCTCTTGCAATAATTTATTTTGAGGCTGATGCCTAAGAAAGTTATAATACGAACTGAGATAGTGCTTGAGAGTTGCTTGCATCTCCTGAAGTGCTGAAGTATTCTGGTTATCATAAGATCAGCTTAACAAAAGTGTATGAAATGTTTGTTGTATATGGAAGGAAATACTCCCCTAAAACTTAGTTCATGTACAGCATGGATGAAAAATCTTTTCATCAAGATTTAGATCACCAGCTACAAATTGTTGAAATGTACTTCATTCTGCTGTTTCTAGATTGCTTCCCTTCTATGCTTACCTCACTTCTTACACCTAACCTTCTGAAATAAATATTGAAGGTGTGGCTAAAATAGATGGTATATAAGTGTTAACTCTTACAAGTTAAACTGAGAAAACAAAAAAAATATTTTTATTCACTTGCCAAATTGAAATACTGAGAAGCAATTAGCAACTACTGAAACCCTCGTTACAGTTTTGGGAGTTCCTCCCTTTTGAAAGCTTTTTTTCTGAACTTCAGGCTGCATTTTACTGAAGATCAAACTATAAGTTACACATCAGGAGAAACGTGAAGGAATAATGATTGTGGAAGAAAGATATTTTGCCAGAAGTTCTCAATCTGAGACCAAAATTCATTTTCCTCCTCTTCATGAAGCAATTTACACTTATTTTTCCCACTTCCCAGAAGAGTGGCCTCACTATTAATATATTAAGACTTTTTGGGTGGAATCTGTCGAACTCCTGTTAAATCCAATCCAACTTTCACTGCAGAATCCTTCTCTCTGTTTAATTCACAGAGACTTTACCATCTGCATTAATCAAATAAAGATAGTGCTGTGGTAAAAGACAAAGCTTCATTTCCTCTACTTTTTTTCTCATTGCACACTACCATCCAGATGATACATGGGCATTAGGACCATCTGGCTTGTGGTATGGGGACATCCAATAAACTTCCCAAAGCAAAATCATTTTCATGTCTTACAGACACAAGCTATCACTCCAAAACGATCCTTGTTATGGAACTTAGAAAGTGTGGAATAAATGAGTGGACAGTGAGGTGTTTTGAGAGCTGCCTGACTGGCAGAGCTCAGAGGGCTGTCATTAGCAATGCAAAGTCTGGTTGGAGGCCTGTAACTAGTGGTGCTCCCAGTGCTGGGTCCAATGCTGTTCAACAAGTCTGCTGATGATACAAAGCTGGAAGGAGTACCTTGACACACCTGAAAGCTGTGTAACCATTCAATAAGACCTGGATGGACTGTAGAGTTGTGTAGAAAGGAACCTGATGAGGTTTAACAAGAGTAAATGTAGACTATTGTACCTGGGGAGGAATAACAGCATGTATCAGTACAGGTTAGCGGATGACCTTCCAAAGAGAAGCTCTGTGGAGAAGGACTTGGATGTCCTCATGGATAATAGGTTGGCCACGAACCAGCAGTGCGCCCTTGTTCCCAAGAAGACCAAAGGTATCCTGGGATGTGTTAGAAGGACCATCGCCAGGATGCTGAAGGAGCTAATCCTCCCCCTATACTCTGCCCTGATGAGGCCACATCTGGAGTACAGTGTCCAGTTCTGGGCTCCCCAGTTCAAAAAAGAGAAGGATTTTCTATCAAGAGTCCAGTGCAAGGGCACAAAAATAATAAAGGGCCTGTAACATCTCCTGTATGAAGAAAGGCAGAGTAAACTGGATCTATTCAGCCTGGAGAAAAGTGGACTGAGGAGACATCTGACTAATATTTATAAATATCTAAAGAGAGGTGAAAGACAAATGGATGATGCCAGGGTTTTCTTGGTGGTGTGTAGTTTTAGGACAAGGAGCAATGACCTAAAACTTGAGCATAGGAAATTCCAAACCAACATGCAGAAGAACTTATTTATGAGTCACTTTACAGGTGATGGAGCCCAGAGACATGGAGTCTCCTTCTATGGAGATATTCAAGATTCAACTTGACACCTATCAGAGAGACCTATTGTAGGGAACCTGCTTTAGCAGGACTCTTGAGGTCCCTTCCAACTCCTGGAATTCTGTGATTCTGTTATTATCTCTTGAAGAGGATTACATCTGCAGCATTAAATATCTATCTCAGTGTCAAGAGCTGTTTAAATATAATGCATTTGGAGAATAATATAGTGAGAGATTCCTTGGTCTTGTGGTTTAGGACACTCATGTTGGAGCTGAAATATTATTAAGTAGTGTATTCTGTACAAAATATAAAAGGATTAGGACTAGGAAATATAAAAGGAAAGAATTAAGCACAGGTTTATGAAACCCGTATTGTTTAAATCTACTAAACAACTACATAGATACAGAGGATACTATTATGATATAACACGTCTCTCCAAATATTCCAAAACAAGTTAGTGGAAGTTACAAATTTATGAATAATTTTGTAAGGAGTGAAATTCATGAAAATTTCCTTGTTTATGCTAAAACTGAGTTATTTATCAGACAACACTAGGTACAAACCTGCAGAATATGACTCACAGGAACTATCAGAGTTCATTCAAAGTTGATATTCTGTAAAGCTCACAATATGCACTTTGTATTCCTTTTGTCTTTTGGTATGGTGGTTGCCTTCTAAGGATCCTATGTTTATTTAAATACAAATATGAAAATGAGTTATTTTCTCAGATCATAATATTTAAGAATATATTTGGGGTTTTAAATGCCTACTCACATATAGTTGATACATATTTTTCTGGGGTCTTTCCATATGTATTAGTAGTTCTAACTCTTTCTGTTAGAAACAAAAAGTAGAAGTAATAATTGAGAAATACTGGGTGCTCAAATCCAGCTGAAGACACTGTAAGTTGATCACAGAAAATATTAGAACAAACATTAATGAAATGATTTCTAGAAGCATCACAATGATCTCTACTCTTGTTAATATTTTTTAGAGGCTGTGATTAATGATTTATCTGAGCAGGCTCTACATATTTTCTGAGATGCAGTTTGCATTTTATGGTTCTCATTTTTTTGTTTATATTTACTACTTTTATGGAGTATTATTCAATCTAAAAGTATTTGTTATTAAGCTAGAAAATAACTAAGTATACCAAGCATAACAAAATATAATTTGCATCATTTTAGAAGTCTGTATTTTTTTTTAATGTAATATCTTCTTAATATACATTACTATTCTATTTTAAATAATTCAGAGAGAAAAGCATTTCTTCTTGACTCTTAAAATTATCTCATTCTTGTATTCAAGAGAATGGGAACACTCTTCAGATTGTAATTCTATTTACTTAGGTTTGTTGAGCAGATGTGAGATTAATTATGTGTTTAAGTACTTTGTTGAACAGGGGTCTGTAGCTTCCTAAATTCGTATGCATAAGTAGATGGCAGTATACATGAGGAATCAGGTTGATAATGTGTTAAGTATAAATGTAATATAATTATGTAAAAAATATTTTCAGCTCCAGTGAATTTTAAAGTGAATTGTTCTTCAGTTAGTTGTGTAATTTCCAGTTTCATACATGGAATAAAATTAGATGAGACAATGAATTCACTCTCAGGAATAAAAACAAACAAACAAACAAACAAAACAAAAAACAAAAAAAAAACCACCAAAGCAGGAAACAATATTGAGATACAGCAGCAAATAGAACAGAATGAAATTGTACTTCAGCTCAGGCAATCAGTGTTAAGTTTATGATACTCAAGAGGAAATCAACAATAAAGCCCATTTCAAATATAAGGAAGGAAGAGACTTTTACTTTTGTTATGCCCATTTCTTCAGGAGAGCACCAGTAGGTGTTCTTTCCAGTTTGCCTGCAAGGCAGATGAAAGACTCCTCAGATTAATTGCTCTTCAGTAGTGACAGGCCTGGGAGACCTGGCCATTTTTCTCATTTTTTTCTTTTTTCTTTTACCCCTCTTTTATTTTATTATTTTTTTGTTGTTGTTTGTGGTGTTTTTTTTGTTGTTTCGTTTTTTTTTTCTTTTTTTTTGTTTGTTTTTCTTTTTTTCTTTAATGGTTGGTTTTCCTTCATTTCTTTCTGATCTCTGACTCAACACTGTGGAATGAAAAGAAAATCTTTCTGTGCACAGCCCTGACTGCCACAAATGTTATCTTGATGGTAGCGTGGGATTAAATATAGATTTTTTTCTTAAGTATTGGTATCACTGTTTATACCAGTCCCTCTACTCTAAGGAGAAAGCTTGAGATCTTTCCCAGAGCACCTTGACGTGCAGTGAAATATTGCTATTTGAATTAGAGCCTAATCAGGAGCAGCAGAGAAAGTGATGTGTTTCAGCTCTGTCTTTTTTGTAGCCAATTACTCCAAGCTCCTAGTGTTCATGTCTTCCATGTAGTTTCCTTAATTAGCACTTTATTAGTTTGGCTTCAGAGAGCTGGTTCTGGAGAAAACTTTTCTAAAGCGGCAAAATGGTCACAAGCAGGAGATGATTAAATTTAGTCTTAAGCAATAGGCATCTGTGTATGTTCTTTGAATCTCAGTGCACATTAAAAGATGTGGTCCCAATAATTTGTGCCCAGAGGGATTTTAGGCTGTCAGTGTATGTATCTGAAAAACCTTCTCACATTATTACTACTATCTCTATGCTATTCATTTAGGTCTATTTAAATAATAAAAATCTTGACTTCTTCCCATTAAGCTCAAGATGATTTATGTTAATGGCAAAGGCAATATGAAGTAGGGGTCTACTTTTGGGGAGCTGCAATTTGTGTTTGTAACAGTCCATTTTATTGCTTCTGTTATGGATAGTCTGCTGTCTTAAGTTTGTAACTATTAACCCCTGAGTCTGTAAGCAAACATGACTGTTAAGGAGGTATGCCCTAGTCAAAGCTACAAAAGAATTGCATAAACATGGCTGATTTATCAGAACAAAGAATATTTTCTTTCTATCTTCAGAGAGAAATAGTAAATTCTGCAGAAGTAATTGACGTAAGTTCTGTGGGTTTGTTGTTGTTCGTCTGTTTATTTGTTTTTAAGTTCAAATGGTGGTTATTACCATGAATATTCTTGTTTGTTTAGGTAAAGGGTAGAAGGCAGATCTAGCTCCATGGCACCACATATGCCTGTTGGAAAGGCAGAGAGCAGACACTAGTGTATCTGAAGGCAAATGGATGTAGGGAATTAGCAGGGAGGCTTCTAATTTAAATTGTAGTTTTATTCACTTCTCAGTGACTGGATATTGAGCAGATGAATTTATCTGTTTGTTTTGTTTTAATCCCCAACTCCTGTCATCAGGCCTCTGCACAGATATGAGAAGCATTTTGAGAAGATGAGCCTATATTTAGGGATTTCTGGGTAGACCATGCTACCAGATGTCCCTCACAACAATGTCTCTGCATTTTCCCTTGCTGGAGTTCCAGTCTGGAAGACATAGAGCTGAACCATGGAACGTCCTTTTAGCTATTTAATGTAGATTCTGAATGCTACTGTGGAAATTGTTGTGCATGCAGTTTTCCGTTTAATAGAAGTGCTTTTACAGAACAGGTGACTCATAGCTTGGCTAGTTCACGAGCATGAGTTCTGGCAGAAGAAGCTGTCAGAAAGGTTATTATTTACTAGCAATTTACAAGGTCTGTCTATTGGTTTGTAATTATACAATTCTTCAACTGATTTAAATAAATGAAGATGTTAAAAGAATGCAAGCAAAGCCATTTATGTGCGAGGCACTTAATTTTTTCTTAAGTTGTAGCTAAGATAAATATTTCTTTGTAGCTAATAAAATCCATAGGCAAATTAAGAACTTGATTCAGCACCCGGTATATAAATAGCATCCATGGTTTCAACAAACTCCTTTGTATTTTTAACTGCCCATGTTTAATGCTGAGGTTTCTGTTCTGATAACCACTTCAAAACAGTCATTTGCATTTGTGCAGAGAAAGTACAAAATGCTACAGAAGGCAAAAGTAAGGGCACAGTCACTGGATTTTTTATACATGCTCATAGAAAGCAGAGGAAGCAATTAATTAAGAGCCATATCTTCACAATAGTCTCCAGCTTTTTGTTATTTATGCACAGTACCTTAAAATAACAGGGAAGCAACACCTGATAGTAAAAAACAACTAGAAGCTATTGTCTGAACAGATGCTATCACACCTATTAAAACTAAATATATTTTTTTCTTCCCCAAAAATGTATTTTATAGTATTTCACAAAGCACAGCAATAATATCAAAAAAACAATTTAAATATCAGTTAAAATTAATCACTTGTCTGTATTTCCTGCTATCAAATTTTGAATGAAATGAATGACATGTGATGGCACAGTCTTGCATTTTCAGCTGGTAGGTGGCAGATCTTCCTTGGAAATGAGCAAGAATAGAAAATTTTTGATCAGGGTTTCTGACAGCACCAGGAATAGCTGAGGTTTGATGAGATCACTAGAGCATATACCTAACTAACACTAGTACTATTGCTGATACTATCATATCTGATAACCAAGTGTATTGCACTGTGCATGGGTGGTTCTACAAATGTGTGGAAAGCAGAAAATTATAGTTTCTGCACCTGTTCTGGTGCTCTTAAAACTATACAGCGCTGGATCTTTTTGAATAATGATTGTGGTAAAATCAGCACATCTCATAACATGAAGGTTTTTCACAATCCAGAAAAAAAAAATAGTATGAAGTTGCATCCCAAGTCATCTCAGGGAATAGAAGAAGTCTGGGAGAAAGTTAAGGAAGCACAAAACTCCTAACAATATTTAATGAGAATTAATGGGAATACTTCAAGTAAATCATAAAGATCATAAACCAAAGGGAAAGAAATACTATGAATCAGAGTAAATAATAAAAATCTTAAAACCCATAAATGTGCACTTTCTTGATCATATCCAGATGAGTCTTGATACAAATTTGTGCTGTAAAAAATTGAAGGGCAACTGTCTTCTCATTCTACATGAACATATTTCTACAGTCAAGCAATATGTGTTGGATAAGAGACGAAGCTGTGAATGTACATATTTAAAATGTATGAAAGGGCAGAATTCTGACTATTAAACAAATGCATCTTTGTTCAGCAGCCAAATTATACACTTTATTTAGCTCAGTGTTTTGAGTGTTGGTCTTTACACTTTATATTCAGCATGAAAACACTTTTCTTACAATCTAATCATCTGTCTATCTATCTTCTCTGTAGCTGTCATTTTCATTTCAAAATGCTTTCCCCAAAGCAACTCGTACCACATCTGTAGCATAAACAGAAAATATTTAATTCATTTGTGAAATAAATCTGCTTCTCAGGGTAAATAAACCTAAGCAGTGCAGAAGAAAAAAATATTTTTGGTTCAAAATGGCTAGGTAATATCTACTTTTTAAGTTACATTCAAATGTGTTTGAATTTTACCAATACAAAAGTTACCTGGCATAAACAACTACAGACAAAAAAACACATGGATTAAGGGTAGTATATACAATTGGAAATAAAACAATAATAATAGGGTTTTTGATGTATTTTTCTGAGTATTTTAAAATAATTGTTCCATAGGGTTTTAATGTGCTAATATCTGTGAGTAGTAGGAGAAAAAAGTTCTAATATGGCCTAGAAAATAATTCTCATAGCTGCAATTAATGGTGAGTCAAATTTGACCTTTTAAAGTAGTGTCTTTCTTATTTGAGTGATTCTGAATTTTATTCATTTTTTGTTTCATTTTGTCAAAGTTTTATTTAGAAAATTACTTAAAAATACTTAAAATTAATACTATTTAATTAATAAATCAGAATTCTAATTTACAGTATGTATCATTGAGATGACATGTATGAGTGACCTTTGCATGGCCATCAACTGACCATTTAAATTTTATTGTTTTTCTACAATCATTTTTTTTTTCATATTCAAGATTAGAATTGGTCTAGACTAGCACCACTTTCTCATTTTATAAGAAACTACACTCAATACTTATAAAGATTTCAAAATAATTCACAAGCAATACTTTATTAAAATTCAAAGCAAGAATTCTAGGAAGTTGCTTATTTCACTCTATGCAAAATATTTTTTTCTGTCCTACTCAAAATGCTCTGGGAATTTTTTTGACATACACCATTTTTATGCAGTCACATTACTTGCTTTATCCAAGGGGAAGGATGTGCAGAAAGGACTTACAGTACTTACATGCATTAAGCTAGTTGCTACTAAGAATTTAAAGAGATTTATTTAAAGTTAGAGATGAAAAAAAGAGAAATGAGATAGAGCAATATATTGTAGAGTCTTTATTTTTACCATGAAACAACTTTCAGTTAAGAGAGAATGCTCCGAATGTGTTTTCTTTCTAAAAATAATGTTAATAAAAAACTAATAAAAAAATCTTTTACTTCGTATATTTGATTCAATATTTTAATACTAACTTTTTGCTACTAAATACTGGATTTGTGTTAATTTATTATTTGAATGATGCTTAAATTTTGTTTGTTACAGTTATAAAGAAATGAAAATAATGAGCATGTTTTGTCATTTATGTAATAAGAAAACTTTTATTGCTGTCTCATTCGGGGGGTTTTCTTTCTCTTAAAACTAATCCTAAATGAAGAAAAAAAAATATTTCAGCTTATTCCCAGCTGGAACAGTCTTACATTAAAAATCTCAAAAGACACTTTGAATGTTAGCAGTATAAATATATGCCTACCAGAAAGTAAGAATATTGGCATTTAATTTTTGAATATTTTCTATAAAACTGTTTCTGTTTTACAGTAATAAAACATACATATATGTATAAGAATCCAAGGAAATGTGTGAAGCTGCATCAGAAGTTCAGGTTGGATGTTAGCAAAAAATTCTTCACTTAAAGGGTTCTAGGGCAATGGCCGCAGCACCAAGCCTGCTGGAGTTTAAGAACTGTTTGGACAATACTCTCAGACCTGCAGTTTGATTTTGGGTAGTCTCACAAGGACTTGGTAATACTTGCGACTGCCTTCCAACTCAGGATATTTTGTCATTTTATGATTCTATGATAACTATATTCGAATCCAATAATAATAAGCTCATGATGGGTCTATCATTATGAAAGGAAACCCAGAATCATTATATGTAGGCTTATTTAAATTTATACCTAATATTTATATTTATTAGAATGCTTGAATGTTTGAAGCCTTCCTCTTTCTTTTCTTTCTTTCTTTTTCTAACAGTATTCTTATCTTCAATCTGCTTAATTGGGCTCCAGTTTTGAAACTTGTCTTTCTCTCTGAGAATTCTTTCTTTGGAGATCTCTTTTGCTGTGCTTCATTAAGTGTCTGTCTCTAAGTTCATCACCCTGTTGTTCATTAAGAACCAATAAAGAGCAAAAAAACAAAAAAACAAAAAAAAAAAAAAGAAAGGAATCTAGTGCAGACAGAAAGAACAGAAGGGAAAGCATCAACATCATCTGTGAGTGAGACATTTTAGGTGGACCCAAAAGACTCCACATCTTCACTTTCAAGTAACACCATTACAAATATGAAAATTAAAAGAAAATACCTGAGGCTGACAATGGTAGGGAAATGGTATTTGTCTGAAGTGGGAAGCAAGTGGTGATGATTTTAGATTAATGGTGACATAGTCAGAGTACAGAGATGAAAATTAGAGGCTCATCAAAGAAATGCAGTGCAAACAAGACCATCATTGAATCAGATAATTATCTATATATTCAAAAATACAACTGTAAATTGAATTGAATAAACAATTTTATTTGCTTGCTATTGTTCTTTAATAGAAATCACTATCCGTACAACATGGTATGGGAGAGATTCTTTTTGCTGGAATTTTCTTTGAAGAGCAGTGATGCAGAAAGTCCTTTTATGTCAGGTTCTGGAAGGTCAAAGATAAAAAATGGTAAGGAAGAAATAGGTAATTGAGATGGTCTTGCTGAGGAACATAAAGTATGTAGTAGATTTACATAGTATTAGCAGTTCAATACCCAGAGGTTGCATCTTGATTCACCCAATTATGTTCCAAGGACTGTCTTTTTTTACATATAACATTAAGAACCTTGCCTGCCTGTTCTGCAGTCTGTCTAGCACGACTTTAGGGACTGTGCAATTGTTACAGAATTTCTTTCCTCCAATAATACATTTGAAAAAAAAGTTCTGGAATTGTTCTATTTTCCTCTTTCATGTTTTTTTCTCTCTCTTTTCTTTTTCTCCTATTATTAAATGGGCATGAAAAACAAAATTAATTTTGCTTCTGGTTGACAGTTTTTAGACAAATCATTATGTCAGAAGCAGAACAATCAAAGTGAATATGTAGAAAGCAAGTATTCCCTGTGGTTATGTCTAGATCTCAGTATAGATCAGTTGGGACACCATACATCTAGACCTCACAGGGTAGACCAGTCAAGACATCATCTCTAGTTTTGCTATCACAGCATTGGTATGTTAGATGATAAGGTCACAAGTATGCCCATATATGAAAGAGCAATTGAAGGATGAAGAGGGACAGTAGAGTCTCCTTAATGCCGCAGCTCTGTAACACCCATGTCTTTTTGCAGTCCTATAGCTTGCTCTTCTCAAGCAATTCTACAATTATTTTTATTTTTATTTTTTTAACCTGCTCACCATGAGGCTGCTGTGGCAGTGCCATTAGCCTCCTTTCCTAAATGTTCATTTCAGTGAGATTTTCCACTTGAAGGGTTTGAGCCACATGGGTGTCAGGGTTTCTGAGGAGGTAGACTTTCCTTGCTTCTCACAGTATTCTGTTCTTCCTCTGACTTCTTATCATTTGCTGTGTAACTTCCATCCTTTTACTCCATGGTAATACTTCTTCATCCTTACCACCGCAGCTTTTATTTTACAACTGTAAAGTTTAGTAGCAGTGCCATAGCAGACATATCCAAAGCTTAGCATTCAATCAGTATGTAACAATCGTATCTTGTCAAGCATACTCCACTAGTAACGTCATAAACAGAAAAAGCCAGTGGGAAAATTACAAGAGTTTTGGTGAAAACTGTACTGTTGCTAAACAGGAACTGTAAGGAAGACATTGCTTCCTGGATTGCAAAAGATGTCTGAGAGAGAATTCTCACCTGTAAATGGCTGATACTTCTCTTTTCCAAATAAAACGTTTTACCGTTTCTCAACTTTCTTTCTCTCTCCCTATTTTTCCTCTGTAAATTTGAAGGGTATGTATGCTAACAGCTTACAACTTTGGTGTGAAACACAAAGCACAATGAAGTTTGCATAGTTGACATCATTGTGGACAGCCATGTTATGTGTGGAAGCTGAAAGAGAAGTTTATGGTACTGTTTGAATTGAATTAACATGGACCCCTATCAGTCCAAAATTTTTATGTTAACTTCATAGGTGCACTTGCAGAAGTACACACAAGCCCTAATATGCTATTAAATTCTATGTCCCACTGTTAGGATATATAATTTTCCACCAAAAGGCATGTGAAATATTTAAAGTGATAATGTCCTTATATGTACCCCTTACAAAAAAAAAAAAGGCAATAATTTAGTTTTATAATACTTATTTCCTGTTCACAAGAGCAACCTAATGGAAATTTAGTTCTTGATTAAAGTTCTTGATTGTAGTTCATTCAAGTTTTACTAGAAAAGGGTATGATAATCAATATTTTAATAAACATTGTTTTAATTTAGATTAACTAGTTAGGTCTGTAGTAATTGTGGACTGGTAACTCTTTAAATTGTGACTTTTTTTAGACTTTGTCTAAAAGTGACAATGACAAACACAGTAAATGAGTCAATTTTGATCAGGCATAGGGAAAACATTTAGATTTTTCTTAAGCATAGGTTGTTACACATATGAAATTATTTTCTTTTTCACTATCAAAAGCTGATATTTTTTCAGACTTTTTCCAGACATTTTTTTTATGAAGTTCCAAAATTTTAGAAACAATTTGATGAAATGCTCTTTTTTGCTGAAATCTTTTGATGAAGGAGAAATGACTGTATCCTAAGTGCTGCTAGCACCAGTATAGTTTGTCAGTCTCGCACAGGCAATATTGATAATTGTAAAATGATTTTAAATCTCTCTCTGGTACAGGATCTCCAGTACCTTTGTAGGTGCAATGAATATATTAATAACACATTTTGTGACTAAATTGCAATTCTTCTAGCTCTGTAAAGTTGCAGTTTATAGAAAACACTGCAGACTTCTATTCCCTGGTGACCTATTGAGTACAAGAAAAACTGAGAATCATCAGTTTGCATTTTAATTGCTTGTATCTACCTTACATTTGTGAGGCATTTTATTGTGTAACTGAATAGTACTGGTTTTAATTGTGACTTAATCAGAGAATAAATACTGAGCATCTCAATGTCCATTTTGCAGACAGCTGAATATTTTCTGGATAAAAATGTGGCTATAAATCTTGACTTCATTTTCTAAGGCTCATGATCACTAATGGACATAGTGTAAAAGTATTGAAAACTGCACTGACAATTGAACCTGCAAAAGAAGAACTGAAGCTTATGAAATATACTGATTTTTCACAGTTCTGGTTTTGTGTAAGAAATGATCCAGATGTTTCTGGCTGAAAATTTTGGTGGAATTCTGTCTCACTATGTTTCAGTTCTTTTTTTCTGAACCACAACACATTTCATCTTTTGATATTATCATAACATATGTTTGGAGAAACTACTTTCCTAGTGATTAACGTCCTTAATATTAAGAATTCTTATTTAAAAGAAAAATCATTTAAAATATAGATCAAATAAAGCCAAGAGGTGGTAGTAGTCTATCCTGCGTTTATTCTCTGCTTTATTGGTGGTGGTCTATAGTTTCCTTTCTTTGAGAGAGACAATTTTTTCAAATAAGATTTATGGTTATTTTTTAAGTTCTCAGTTGCCTAGTATTCTGAGAACAGCTCCCATTCCATCAAAGTCTCAAAGGTCTTTGTCAGAGCTATGAGAGAGTATCTCTTTTAAAGGCTTCATCCTCAGAAGACAGTGAGACAGAAGCTTAGAATGTCTGTGACTGGGCAGGTATGAGTGAGAACAAGGAAAGTCTTTGATCCTCATGCAGAGTGGGAGGACAGAATGTACCCATCCTTAAGCATCCTCTAAAGGTTTGCAGATCTCTGTGCTGTATCTTTGTGAGGTCTGTCTCTCTAAAACCTATACAAAAAAAAATAAAATAAGCAAACATTACAGAGAACTATTGATGAAATTATCCCATAATAACCATGGAGGAAGGCATGGAAGAGAAGAGAGGACGGTTTGCTAGCAGTAGAGCTGGGGTCAGACATCAAGGATGATCTTTTCTTCCCCAGCATGAAGGTGTTTCCTGTAGAGGTGAGAAGGGAAACAGGAGAAGCCTCACATGATTTTAACCTTGGCAGAGCTATGCCTCCAAAATTTTTGCTGGGTAATGAGCACATAGTTGAGCATGTGGAAGGGAGTCATCTGGAGTGGAGAGTGACATGAAACTGGCTGTGGACTGTGAAAACCGTCAGAGAGTTTTCTTACCTCAGAAATAAAATAATGCTTTGACAGGGAAATAAGATGGCTGACTGGATTTTTTCCAAAATCACATAGTTGTTTCCTGCATTTGTAAAACAAGGATAGGTGGGCCTTTGAGGGCAGGTCTCTCCTCCATTTGAGAGGTGAAGGACAGCAAAGCCACACTCGCAGTAAGAAACATGACATGCTGCTTTATGAATAAGAAATATCAATTACTGAGCAGCAGTTCTACCAACCTGTTGATAAAGAGATGTCAGTCTCTGGTCCCCAAAGCTAACTGTCAAAGTAACATTTCAAGATATCCCAGGACCCATAACATGTTGCAGATATTTGTAACTATATTCTGAACAGAACTTAGTGTCTGAGACCAAGTAGTACCGAGTGAAGACACCTTTTATGGTTAAAATCCAGTAGGCAGTTTCATACCTCACAGACCAGTCACTGTCTTCACAGTGAGACAGAGGAGAGAACTGGAAAGGTAAAAGTGAGAACTTGTGTGTTGAGATAGAGACAATTTTCTAGGTAGAGTTTTATTGTTCAGTATGAAACCACATGTTATGAGATATCCCTTTGTCTGATTTGGGTCAGTTGTTCTGGCTGTGCTCTCCCCCATTTCCTTGTGCACTTCCAGCTCCTTGCTGATGGAAGCTGATAGGTCCTTGTCTCCTTGTAAACAACAATTAAAACACCAGAGGAATAAGCACTAATTTTATAAAAAATCCAAAACGTAGCATCATAAAAGCCTCTATGATGAAAATTGACTCTAGCCCGGAAAAAAATTAACAACTTCCTTTGTGGAGCAAATCCTTTCCCCATAGTAAGAAAAATGACAGAGGAGTAGCAGCACGGACTCTAACAAAATACAGGTAGTTCTATGATCCCTAAAAAACATTTGATCTTTACTTCCTTTCAGGAAATGTCCAAAATAGTTAGATCACAAAATCTGTTTAAAATCTGATCACAAGAAATACTCCATCAATGGACCCAGATTCCTGTCTAAAAACCAGGGAGCTAGGGCTGAGAGAGAAACTGAAGGAAATGAAGAAGTTAGGGAGCTCATACTGACAGTCAGTAGAAAAAAATATTTGGCACAGTTACATTATTACAAATTGACCTCTGATTTGTCATAATGTAAACCACTCAGTTCCTGGAACATTTAGGTGAGAGTTGTGTAGAGAGGAACCTGATGAGGTTCAAGTACAGCAAGTCCAATCCTACAGCTGGGGAGGAAGAACTGCATGCATCAGTACAGGTTTGGGATTGACCGGCTGGATAGGAATTCTGCAAAGAAGGACATGGATATTCTAGTGGACAACAGGTGTGCTCTTACAGCTGATAAAACTAATGATATCCTGGGGTGCATTAAAAAGAACATGGCCAACACGTTGTAGAAGCTTATTCCCCCTCTCTCTGACTTTATGAAGTCTCATCTGGAGTATTGTGTCTAGTTCTGGGCTCTCCAGTTCAAGAAAGATAGGGAGCTTCTAGAGTGAGTCCAGTGAAGGGCCAGGAGGATGCTGAAGGAATATGGAGCATCTCCTTTATAAGGAAAGGCTGAGAGATCTGGGACTGTCCAGTCTGGAGAGGGGAAGACTGATAGAGGATTGTATCAATGCCAATAAATATCTAAAGCTTGGGAGCCAAGTGGATGGGGACAGGGTCTTTGGTGGTGCCCAGCGACTGAAAAAGGGACAGTGAACACAAACTGGATCATAAGAAATTCCATATGAATAGAAGGAAAAAATTAAGAGCATTGGAACAAACTGTCCGGAGACATTAGGGACGCCTCTCTGTAGATATTCAAAATCCACTTGGACACCTTCAAGTTACCTGCTATGGAGAACCCAATTTAGCAGGATATCGGACTTGATGATCTGCAGAAGTACCTTCCAAACTTGTGGGATTCTGTGAATATCTGAGAAATGTTTTAGGGCTTCAGTAAGACCCTGCAGAATGTGATCCCATACGTGCCTACTATCTGTGATACAACAGCTCCTAAAGTAGATGTTACATCAGGTTACTGTAAGAAAAGGGAACAGTGTGTCAGGGGAGTGTAAAAAACCTGCAGAAAGAAGAGGTAACAGCCATACTCTCAGACTCTGAAAACACAGAGGATAAGAACTGCAAGAGTAAGAGCAATCTAAGCTGTACAAAGTTAATGCATTGCAGACTTGCTTCAAGCAGTATCTGTAAGTGCCAAGAGGTTGTTTTTCGGAAGGAGTAACTACAGAAAACTGGTGTCAGTTCATGACAGTGCTAGTTCCCAACACATATTGTCAAGAATCTTCTAGAAAATCACGGTTTAATTTGTTCAGGATTGGTTTGGCTATGTCATGAGAAAACAGGAGCTCATAAAGTTAGGCTTATCAGTGCTAATATCTGCAAGCGTACAGTGATATGAAAGTTCCACCTGTAGAATGTAAATCATTGGCTTATATGACCTATGTTGTTTCCTTTTATTTATTTCTTTATTTATTTATCAGGGTTGCATTTACAAAGTCACAGTAGTTGGAGGTCAGCTTTGTGGGTTCTCTTTTCTGTTCTGAGTTTACCTTCCATTTTATGGGACTGAAATTGTACTTAAGATTGTTTATAGTCAGAACAACTTATTTAATACTCTGTTTTCTTTTCTGAGATTATTATAACTGTATGGTTACTGGTTTTTTTTTCCCCCAGATAAAATGAATTCAGATTTTGAAGATCTATCTCTGAGTTTTGAATATTCCCATTGGAATGAAACAATCTATACTACTGGTATCAAGAATTAAAAAAAAAGTAAGTTTGAGTTCATGGAAAACTTTTCAATATTTTCTCACCGAAGTTTTTAAAAATCTAAAATATAAAAACTCACTACTTTATTATTACTATTTAATCTTATTTGCAGTGGTATTAAAATAGAGATAAGTTTGTATTATCACAAATATGTAACCATCAAATCTTATTCCACTGAGAGCATACGATTAAACGGTATTCATATGATACCTAATGATAATCCTACACAAATATCCTGCTGTGTTCTCTGTAGCATATTTATGATCTTGTTGTGCCAGGTCCAAGTTTCTTGACATTCTGAATACCCCTTTGGGAAAATATGACATCTTGCAGTAATGTACGCTGTGCATGTCAAAAAACAGCAGCAATCTGCTTCTGCTACTCTGAGTTTTAAAAGTGGAAAGAGCAGGCTGTTCATTTTTTAACATACACAGGATGGTGATATTTACAATACCAGCTGGAAAAGCAAATGCCTGTAGAAAGCATTGTGTGGAGAAAACAGGACAGGAAGAATTTAAAAAAAACCCAAACCACTCAAATTTGGTATACTGAATGAGTGCTGAAAAAAGGAGCAAGGAGTCCTTAGACTCTGATCATACTCCCCAGATCTTACAGAACATAATAAAATGACTCTGAAATATCTGAAGTTGTGGAACATATGAAGAGATAATTACTGTTAGTTGCAAAATTTCCATTTGCTGAAGGCAAGCAAAGAAACAAAACAAAACAAGAAAGTACAGGAAATAAAATATTTACTGGGATAATAGGTAGAATAAAATATGACCTAGTTTCATGGTGAATCTTTGAAAACTTAACTCTAGAAGGTTTGGACACTGGACTTAATGGTAATGAAATCTGGGTAAAATCTTAGCAACTTCTTAGGCTTCTGTTTACAAACACACTTGTAAGTTAGCTTCTTTTAGTAATATTTATGTTCCTTTGCAAATATAATTTTTATCACTCATTTCACTATTTTAGTTTAACATTCACTTACACCCCAGAAAATGTAAGAAAAATCATTTCATTTATAATGCTAACCATTTGTGTTGCATGAAAATCTTGAGAACAATAGACCAATCTACTCTGTTTTCTACATTCATGCCAGTTCTTTGTTGCTCAATAAGGAACTGCTGTTTATGGTGTAAGATAGCTAAGTCAAGCTAAGTAAAATCAACAAATAAATCACAGAATCACAGAACTGTAGAGGTTGGAAAGGACCTCTAGAACATATCTAGCCCAAACCCCTGCCAAAGCAGCTCCCTACAGCATGTTGCNCTATTAAATCAGATATTAACCAGTGAATTTCAGTGCAGTCAAATGTTGTATTTATACAAATATTGTCTGTAATCCAAGTTCATATTCCACATTTCATACTCGACAAGTGGGATAATTAGACTTAACACTCACTGTATGAAAATATGAACACTGGTGATGACATTGCATTACATACTACATCCAAAAATGAAATTTCTTATACAGTAGCTAACAAAGTATTCAAATTTTATCCTATTCAGTTGGATAATACAGAAAATAAGAACAGTAGAACAAGAAAAAAAAAAAACAAAGGAAAAATATCAGAGATACAGAAAATGACTGACTGAAAAAAATAAGCATGAGTGATTGATTATGCAATTAAAAAAAAAAACCACAAGAATTTGATTGAACCAAATAACATAAACCCTAAAAAGTAAATTTATAACTATGACGTTAGAAAAAAGAAAATATTTACAGTAAAGTAAGGTGAGATATTGAGAAAAGGGAAAATGTTTAGTAATAAGAAAACATATTCATGAACAATTTTAAAGCTTCATTTGCACTGATTCTGTCTGAAAGCATAAAAAATGATATTACTTGCTTTATATTCACAGACCTTTTTGTGATACATGTGGAATGAAATACACTGCATACTATTCAAAAAAGATGTTGCTGCACTGAGATCTATGGATGAGACATCAGATCTTCTAGAATCTATAGTAGGTAGGTTNCCCTTTAGTAAGTTAATGCTTCACTAAAAGTAATCTAGATATTTTCTGCAGTATTTAGTAGTAGAATTTCAAAGCATTGTAGGCAACATTCAGCGTCCACTATGGAAGAAATCATCCTTTTCTCACTGATAGCATAGTGACTTTCAGAAACAAGAAATGGTGAGTTCTTAGGACAACTTGAAACCAAACCATTTTATGTAAGCACCCCGAAAAAATCTTAGGAATCCAATAATAATAACAATATAACTAATAATAATATCAATGAACTGTATCTATCTTGTATAGCATCTCACAGAGTGTGGAAATCATTGTCCTAAATTTTAAACTATCTTCTCTGAAACTACATATCTCAACATAATGAAATGATACTCCTCTCATTCAGAGGAAGACAGTCTATGTATCATTCAATATGTAATTACATAAAACCCTCAGCAATTTACACTTTCAGACTCAAAGCTTAAAAAAGTCAGACAGATCTTCATAGCTGTATTTTCACTGTTAATTCAGCCAAAAAATCACAGAAAAAAAATAGTGATCATTTTTTACCCTCCTACCTAGTATAAAAATATTGGAAATATTATTTTAAAAGATGAGCCAGTATAAAATATTGCTGGAGAAATCAAGTNTGTCTGTAATCCAAGTTCATATTCCACATTTCATACTCGACAAGTGGGATAATTAGACTTAACACTCACTGTATGAAAATATGAACACTGGTGATGACATTGCATTACATACTACATCCAAAAATGAAATTTCTTATACAGTAGCTAACAAAGTATTCAAATTTTATCCTATTCAGTTGGATAATACAGAAAATAAGAACAGTAGAACAAGAAAAAAAAAAACAAAGGAAAAATATCAGAGATACAGAAAATGACTGACTGAAAAAAATAAGCATGAGTGATTGATTATGCAATTAAAAAAAAAAACCACAAGAATTTGATTGAACCAAATAACATAAACCCTAAAAAGTAAATTTATAACTATGACGTTAGAAAAAAGAAAATATTTACAGTAAAGTAAGGTGAGATATTGAGAAAAGGGAAAATGTTTAGTAATAAGAAAACATATTCATGAACAATTTTAAAGCTTCATTTGCACTGATTCTGTCTGAAAGCATAAAAAATGATATTACTTGCTTTATATTCACAGACCTTTTTGTGATACATGTGGAATGAAATACACTGCATACTATTCAAAAAAGATGTTGCTGCACTGAGATCTATGGATGAGACATCAGATCTTCTAGAATCTATAGTAGGTAGGTTACTGTAGTACAATTAACTTCTGCAGCTTAATATTTCTAAGAACAGTAAAGGTGTCATATAGGGGTAAATATTCAGGGTTACCCAACAAATAGTAATGCAATGGTTCCCCATAGAGTATTTTTTACCCTTTTTTTTTACCTATATTACGTAAATAGGGAATTGGCAGTATTGCAAAAACCTTGAGGTAGAATAGTACAGATCTAGCACCATACTCGTCAGACTAATTACTTTTTCTCTGGGTAAAGAAATGAGTTATCATAATGTAGTCTTCAACTTTTTTTAAATATGAGTATTTTCACTAGAACGTTTTGCAAATGTTTAGTGCAGTCTTCAACTTCTTCCTGTGATTAATGTTAGGAGTTTTTCATAAATCTTTGAAGGATCAGATAGCAAAACCATATTTTCTCTAGTGGTATGAGAAACAATAAAAAAGGTCTTGTTTTGATAGGATATTTCACTGATTTAAACTATCATAGGGAAATATGAGGATCTGTATAATGACTTAATATAGACTTTTGTGTTGGAAAGTAATTACAGTTTGGTAATTGACTGATAGTTCTATGGATTGCTTATAAAATACGAAGTAAAGTAAGTCCTTTTCCATTTATAACTGCAAAGTGTTGTAAAATGAAGAAGAAAAATGAATCAAAATCTTATGTTTACTTACAGTACTTCCAGCAATAAATTATACACCATATAATGAAATTATATTACAGGATATTTATCAATTTAAGGCTTCTGAGAAATTAATATGATTAAAGAAGGAATTATTAATATCTTTTTTTATTTGTTTGTTTGGTTGGTCTTGTTGAGAAATTAGCAAAGGATAGTTTTTGTTCCTGTTTCGTACTTCTCCACTGGGCTGTATTTCAATGAAATTCTGTGGAAGTAGCCTGATGTGGAACAAGCTGAATATTGCAAAAATTGCTAGTATATACGATCTGACTTAATATCAGTAGTGCAACTCACTGTCTTGAGGCTTGAATGGAATGCAAAACAAAGCAAGAATTTTATAAACAAGGGAGGAAACTTCTAATATTCAGTCATTGCATAGAACACATTTTCTCAGAAATATTTCACCTATAGGAATGGCCTGTGAGTAGCATATTTACTTATCTACATATTTAGCATGTTTATATATTTATATACATATACACGTGCACACAAACTATATAGCTATCTTTTCCATTGGTATCGAAATGTTTGTATACCTAATCCTACATTGGTTTCTTATTGGAAACTTTGCATATCATTCTGTCCATAGTTGAAAAAGTCAATGGAATAACTCATTTGGAAAATGAAAAAGGGAAATTGTTGGGGGAAAAGGGAGCAAGAGGACAACAGGAGGTCAAAATTCATAATGTCAATAATAATAAAGGGTCTCTTGAGGTACAAAAGTAGCAAATAAATAAATAAATAAAAATAAAAAAAGAGGAGTTAAGATACTTCTGAATCAGTTGGAAAAGTCATTTCTATTGCTGACAGATGCCATAAAAAGCTTAGAAATGCTGTTCCACTGTTCCATGGAAGAATAAATTACCAAAGAACAAGGAAGAGGTAGATCTTTCCTCAGTTTCAGGCAAAAGGTCCCATGCACTCTGGCACATGTACATACATGCAGAAAAATTTAAATATGTTTGTTTTTATTTTTTCTTCTCTATGTGAAAAAAATTGCAGCTATCAGCAATGGAAGCCTGAGAAGCTTGTAGCTAACTTAATGCCTGTTTGAAGAATGCAAAATGCAAGATGTTTCCTCACTTGAGCAATACAGCTGGGGGTACAGTTATGGTGGCACAATTTACTGTCTAACACAATCTGATAAGTTTTATTCTGATACAGGGAACTAAAATCTTAATGACAGCTGTGATTTTCCCATTCCCTTCTGTAAGACAGTATAATTTTTCTCTTTCAGTATTTTGTACCTCAAAGGGTGTCAGAAGTGGTTGGCTATTAGTATCATAGAGGTTTTGTGACCTTTTTGACCTATTTTGTGACCTGTTTCCTAAACATATTTATCATCAGTTGCTAAGAAGAGCACATGGTTACCAGGTAGTCTCTTCCAGGTTGTTGTGTTCTTAGACAGTGTCGTGTAACCAATGTCAGTATTTTGGATTCCCTAAGCAAAGGTCTACATTAATTTCCTCTCTGCAAAATTCCCTCACTTAAAGCTTTTCATAAAATGTAGTCCTTTTCAAACAGTGTAAATCTCAGACTAACTAAATAAGGTGGAGGATAGTTCCAACAAATGTAAAAGTACTTAACATCTTCACTTTCCCATGAAAATATTAGATGTTTCAGCCATTAACAAAGCAGTTTAAGTATTGTTAGATTCTTCAAATGGTCACAGTATATGTTACCAATGTTAAAGACAGAAAGTGGTGAATGACAAAAGTACCGTGTAAAATTATAAGATAGAAATGAATTCATTTAAATCGTGTTACAAATCAAACAGCCATTTACAGTCAACTGCAGTTTTCTTCTAGACAGGTGTGGTTATCAGTCTGTCTTTAAAACTGAACTCACACAATGTTTTATCTATATAGTTACTTGGGTCTTTGCTTATATTTTACCTTCTTTCACTTCTGCTTTTCTCTGAATATCTAGAATCTCATTTTAGTTTTTCTCTGCTTTGAAATTTCCATCCACATACTTTGTCTGCCTTTACTAATAAGTATCCCACTGGTGTTACACACCACTCCATAAATAATGTCAATGACTGCAACACTTCTCAGCACTATTCTATTTGTTCTGCTACTACAGATTTTTATTCTTTTTCTTCAACACAGCACGATAGAGGATCAAGAAAATGACAGGTCAGGAATAAGTTATTTAGAGTAAATAGAATAGCAGTAATAAAAGCATTCCTCGATAGACTGAGCCCAATACAGCTAGTTTTTAGTCAATTATGTGTCTCTGTTGTTGACAACCTCATGAAGAGTCCATGCACACACACACACACAATGGCACTACCATTGATGGCATGGAATTTTAACTTATAGCTGTAGCAGGCAAATGTTATTAGCTTTTAGATGCTATGATAATCTTTTTAAAGAGAGATTGTTTGCTTTTCTGGATGAGCATTACATTGAGAGGAATGAGATGTCTAACAAATATTGCTGTCTCCTTTAAATATTCATATAATATAATAGTAGCATTAATAACAATTTCAATATTTTCAATACACAGATAAAAAATGTAAATAACATCTATTGTATTACAAGTCATCCAATAATATTGCAACCATTGTTTCTAGAAAACAATCAGTAATATTAATAGCAGGGGAAAACACAGATTACAACAATAGAAATGCTATACTCAATATTTTCTAGGAGTTTTATCAAGAAAGTTATGAGAATTTCCCTTTTCAGATATTTCCCTGATCACCTGCCCTTGCTTAAATGCTACCTAAATGCTTTAAGTTTGGAGAAGAATGTTTTTCTTTGTAAAAGATAGATATATTGCGACTTGTATTCCAGGAAAACCTATCATCTTAAATAAAAAGTCTTCACTCATACTAAGCTGGAGACTCTTTCTCAAGTACATTAATAGTATGTAAACTATTTCTATATGTTGACAGGCTTGAATTTCTTAGTTTCTATACATCAGATGTCTCTTCAATGTATAAGGATATTTGGTTTTCTGCTGAATATTGCCCACTTAGAAAGCAGTGAAGAAATGCAGCATTTATATTATATAAAGGAAAAAAAATCCAAACTTTCAAAAGCAAACAGAAGATCTTTAATTATGCAAATTGCAGCAATAGATCTTCAGGCATATCTCTGTGTGTAAATTCAGTAAATTACAAGAAATTATTATTAGAAAATTCATCTTGCCTATTTTTCAAATAAGGTGGCTTCATTTACATCCATGAGCATGAGTATCAGAAGTAACATTAAAGAGCTTATTTTCAAATAGATAGGAGAGCAAGGGAGTGAGACATTAAAAATAAATGCAGAAATTTTGAGCAGCAGATAGAGGGGATATAAAATTGTTCAAAATACAGTAAATTATCTGAATCCAATTTTTTTCCATTGTGATCTGTGTTTTTAATCTGAAATCATTTTTACAATACTCAGAGTTTAACCTCTATGGTGGCATATGCAACCCTGCAGATTCTGAGGGGTATACCTTGCTCAGGAGAAATTCTGACGTTCATTAATTTTTGTGAAAGTTATTACCAAGTACTTCGAAATCCTCAGATTTGCTTGAAGAAAGACTAAAATGCTTCTGAAAACTTAATCCTGAGCCTCAAAAAAAAAAAAAAAAAAAAAATTA
>VXAB01008508.1:399083-422372 GCA_013399175.1 Odontophorus gujanensis
AAAAAAAAAAAAATTAAACACATTAGTCTACTCAGTTCTAGATGCAAATCAGAGTAGGTCTCTTGAGTGTTAACTAAGTAAAAAATTCTCTTAATTTGCTTCACTTTTCTCAGACACTTTTGTGCTCTGGTCAACAGTCATTTCAGAGTAAGCCTTTGGCAAACCACAATTTTTGCTATAGCTACTAAAAGCAAAAATTTCTTTGAAAGGACATAGAATTGTAGAAACAGTACCTAGTGTTCTCCCATAAACACTGAATTTGGTGCTTTTTTTAAATTTTTTTTATTTTTTTTTCCTTTGCAGGAAGACAAGGCTGAACAAGTTGCTCAGGATTACAGTATCACTGATCTCAGTAAGAATCAAGTCCGAATGAATTCAACTATGAATTAGAACATGAATTTCGCCAAGTCTGAAATTGCTAGAACTATAGAATCTTAAGATCCTGGGATAATCCTAGCTTGATGGGAACTCAGGAGTCTTCATTTCCCTCATACTCACAGCAGGAAGAGCTCTGAAGTCCAGCCTACTTGCACAGGGCCTTGTCCAGCTGTTCCTTGAAGGCCTTCAATGATGTTTCAGGATATGTTTGGATCTGAGAGGCAGGATGTCTCTGCAATAGAGGCAAGTAAACTATGTGCTCAGAGCAGCACAGAGGTTTATGAGTTTTATTCAACATACACACACTCATAGGCTTTCCGTTTAGATAATCCCAGCAAGCAGAAACTCCCTAAGTAGCAGTTCTATTATCTACTAACAGTTGAGAGATGGTGAACCTCTGAAAAGGAGAAAGAAGGAACATGCCTGCAGTGGATTTAATAGGTAGTGCTAGCAGGGTGTCTCCTCCTTCCAAGTGCACTTTCCCTCTCTCTTCCACTGTTGCTTCTCTCCTGCTGTTATTCTCCCCATGATCTGCAGGGTTTTTCCACTTGTACACCATACTCACTTGGACAACACATGATACAGAGCCCAAGTGGAACGCCTGCTAGGAAAAAAAGTCTTTGCAAAACCAAGATAAACAAGATAAACTACCAAGGTCAGCTCTCTCTATAAAACAAGATATTTGTGGCTACAGTGCAAATATCAGTTCTCTTAAAACTGTCAGAATACTTTGTTCTGTCTCCAGGATCATTCTTCAGACAGTGTCCTTTAGGTCCTTGACATAGATGGAGACTCATTGGGCAGCCTGTTCTATTGCCAGGCTTTCCTTAGGGTGAAAAATGTTTTTGTTATATCTAGTCAGAACCTCTCTTGCTTCAGTTCATAGCAGTTATCTCCTGTCCTCTAGTCTTACAACAGCTTCAAGACCCCAGTTGTATCTCCTCAAGAGCTTTCCTGCTGAGGAGTTGCTGTAAGGTATTCTTGAAGACATTCTTTTTTCAGCCTGAACTTGACCACGTCTTCCAGAGTATGTGCTTTAACACTCCCACAACATCGTTAGCTCCCTCCTGAGGGCTTTTAAGTTAGCTGATGTCTTTCATACACTGGTACTCTGAACATCAGAGTATCTAGGAAAAGATTTTCATTCCAGGGGTTGGACTACAGTCTAGCTATGTTCTGTCCCTATTCCAGTAATACCCCAATGTTTTCACTATCTGTAATTCTTCAGAGCCTTCAGAGTTCTATGAAATCTGAATATGCAGAGTCTCATAGGATACTGTACTTAGCAGATGAAATCCTATATAGAGACAGATGTAGTATCTTGATAAACTATTTTTAGCATTTTTCTCAGATACTGTGGTACAAATGAGATAATAGAACAAAAGAGTCAATTAAGTTAGCTGAACACCTAAAATGAGTAGACAGGATCTACATAGGGGTTTTAGACATGCTACAATCAAATTACTTTTGCAAAGACTGGTGTTTTTTGCCTGTTATGGTCCTCCAGCTGTTTGTGGGCTGATTTGTATTGCAGACCAAGGTATCATCTCCTTACAGATACATACTCTCCACCTAATCCACCTAAACAAGCTTCTTCATATTGCAAAATGTACTTCAGCTATACAAAGGGCTTATCGTTACTTCAAGGACCTTCAGAGAACCTATACCCAGAATAGCAAGGTAAAAAAATCTGTCTATGTACTGTGTTTTAAGATACAGCATAGATTATTTTGAAGGACTGCATGACATCAGTTTAAGACTGGAACATGTCTTCATTAATATGACAACATGAGCAGGATACCCCAACATTAAAAAAGGTACGATATAAAAATCTTCCTCTACTACTGTAGGGTAGCAAATACTTCATGAATTTCATGCAGTGTAAAATATATCTAGACCATCAAGTTTAATACTCACTGGCAGACCATCCTCCATTTGTTTAATGTCTCTTAAAAAAAATCTGCTCTGTTTTCCACAGCAGCCATTGACAGTGAGCTTCACAATTTAATTTTGTTTGATTTAGCTGCCTGGCCCCAGGTGTTCTCCTGATCTACTATTACTCAGAATTTCCTGCTGACATTGGCTATACTCGTGATGATCACAGAGGAGGAGTAAAAGGCATTTTTAGTAATAGTTATAACTGAGTATTGAAGTTATCACATTTTACTGGGGGATGGCAGCTGGAAGAGGGAAACAGCAAAAGTAAAGTATTCTATCTGCCTATATTAGATTATTATTGGCACAAAACACTAAAATTACATATTGTGAAAACCATCACATATCATGTAGACTCTTTAATTCGGCATGTATTGTTTAACTAATGTTACAAGTTGCGCAGCCTGCAGATATAACTGGGATTGATCACTCCATTTTTTTATGCTAAGCTTGAAATACATTTTACAGAATCAAAAGTCCATTTTCTGATAGTGCCGATATAACAGCAATTTAACTGAAGCAGAAAAGAGATATCCTAAGAGCATGCAGCTTACTGTGTTATGGGTCTATCAAATAAGACCTCTACAATTTCTTATTTTATGTGATCATAAAAAAGATCCCACAGCTGTTCTTTGAAGCTAACTGAATTGAGTCAGTTTTCCTTGGTTAAATTTTCTCATTTTAGAATTATGCAACATACTTCACACTGCTCAGATACTGTTCTCTAATTCCAGAAGGAGATACACTTCTTCAGTACCATATGTTTTCAATGCATAAAAGATTTGTGACACAAAATGGTTATAAACATCCGAAAATATTTATAATAGATGTATGAACTGGCATGTTATTTCAAAAGACCAATGGTGATTCAGGATTCTGAGCCATACTATAATTCTGTCAAATGTGTAATTATTCAAGAACTGTAGTCTGACATTTCATGAGAGAATGACTAAATCCTGTAAACTAGATGGGCTGCATTGCCTTTGAGGCTATCTTCAAGAGAGACAGAATGAGACCAAGGTCTATTTTATATTCTCCAGAGGATCACCTTAGAAGAAATTAACATTTATTTATTATACAATTATTACATTTATAATTATACATATTATATGTAATATATAATTGTCATATATTATACATTTATACTTGCTATTATGCAAGGAAGCAATGAAGTGATGTCATTCTGTACCATTTCTTGGTCTGCACCATATGCTTTGGAATGTAAACACCTAACCCTGAAGCAGGACACAAATGTCAAATCAGTTACAGTTTTACTCTTACATGGAAAAAATAAAAAAATAAAAAAATTCTAGTCCTGTAGCTTTAAGCCCCATACTGCCAAGCTGCTGCATTTCCTTGACCAGGAAATCAGTTTTTGACCACAAAAACTTCCCAAGATACATGTCAAAAACAGCACAATTTCATAAGGAGGTTTTCAGTTCTATTTTTTTTTTCTTATGAAATGAGATTTGTGCAAGTATTTCCATGAAGCAGTTGGAGTTTATATTATTCACATTGCTAAATTAGAGAGAGAACAGGATTTCACTTACAAAAAGTGTGGTCAGTTCATACAGAAATGCACTTTACCAAAAATGATCTGCCAATTCTTCTGCATGAACTGATTTATATATAGTACTGGAAATACTGAGGAAAATAGCTACCCATAATAGTAATTTCAGCTGTCTAATGAGTGTATTGTAACTAGTAAGAAAAAGTTTTCTAGCTGCATGCAGATCACAAGCAGTGATCTGCTTGTGTAAACAAGAGTACAAGTTTTCAAAGGATTCCAATGAAAAATAGCTTGAAATTGACAGCTTGGGCACAAGTATTAACACCGTCCTTGCTAATTGCTGCCATCAGAAATTAATGGAAGACTTGAATCTCCTGACAGTGGTTATGTAATATTCTGTGGTTAAGGGAACTTGAGGCAGTACATAACAGATGCCATCATTAATATGCAACTGCATATGCTTCCAGTGCACAAATTTTTGTGAGCTTTATTCTTTCCACCCCCATTTTTTTTGTGTGTGTGTGCGTACTTGTTGAAAATTATTCTTCAAATTCTTGTCTTTTACTTTTCCACTTAGAAGTTTTAAAACATTTTTTAACCCTTTGCCTTTTCCATTAGAGTGCCTGTTTGTTCAGTATTCCAGGGATATTAGAACTGGAAATAGTGATAATTTAACGTCTTCTAAATAATGAAATTGTATTTGACTTGGAACATTTTTTCTCCTCCTTTTTTCCTAGGAAACTTAGATTAAAGTCTTTGGGAACAAGAGTTCTTTAATTGCTGCTGAATTTCTTTCACAAGGTTTAAATCCTAACTTGAATTTCTGCTTCTTTGGGGAATTAGTTTTATTTATTTTTAAATCTGTATTTGTTTTGTTATTACAAACAAAACAACCACCACCACCAAAACAGTTACTATGAGACAACATTCCATTCACACAAATTTCTACCCAAATGTTTGTCCTCAGTTGCTTTCTGGTGCCAATAGTTAAGTAGAGCAATGGAAAAGGCTTGTTAAAAACCATCGCTTTAAGACTGTATATAACAAGAAAATATTTTTCTTCATTTTCCAATTATTTCTATATACTTTTCATAATGCTCCTTCTTCTCATCAATCTTCCTTTCCCTATGAATAAGGACATCTTCAACATTAGTTTGTGATGGTCTCCTTTCATTCTTCACTGTAACAGCAGAGGTCTAAATCTAAAGCACATTCTTGTCAGGGACACACATACTATCTTTTCTTTCAAATCACAACTAGTTTCTCTGTCTCTTTGTATCTCTCATCAGTCTCCAACAGGGAATTGATGTCATTTCTACTGGTGAAAAACAGTTGATGTACATCTGCCTTAGGGACTTGGGGGTTATGCATGAGTCGCTGATGGGAGTGTGACTGAGCATCAGTGAATTGAAGAAGACATCTCCAGAAAGAAAACTGCACACATTAAAGACTTTCACCTTCCACACAGTCACAGGTTTAGGGTCTCCCAAGCCACCAAAGCTCCTCCAGATTTTTCATCTGTCCTGGGTGGTGTGAAAGGGTCTAAGTGGTGGCTCAGAAACTGAATGGGTGAGTGTCACACTGCAGAAATATTGAAGTTATGATTCCTGCTCATCAAGAGAATCAAGTGATTTCATTTAAGTGGTAATTTTTTTGGGTTTTTTTTGGGTTCTCTATCCAAGAAGAGAGTTCCAAAGACAAGTGAAGGAAAGGTAATAAAAAAAGACTGTAAGGTTTCATCTTGGATTAAGATTTCTGTACAGCTTCATTTCACATAAGTTATCTTTCTCCTAAGACACCTCATTCATGTATTAAGTGCTTCTCAGACAACATGAGACAGAGGCTCAGAGCTCTATTCAGCTCTGTACCTCTATTTTCTTGACTAAAGCCTCAGCTTTATTCATGATATATATTAAATTACAAAGAAGATATTTAGCTACTTTGATATGAAAAACTGTGAATCAATGATACAGCCAAGGATGCCGCTTACAGCACTGCAGAGGTGCATGGACTGTTGTCCCATGTCCTACATTACTATTTTCCAGGACCTTTGAACCTTTTCTGAGGCCCTGTAATCCATTCAGCCACATCCCTGCCTGTGCTGTTGCTTGGAGTTTCTCTGTTACAAATGTGAAGGGTATGTATCTCTTTGTTGTATCTCTTTGTAATATCTCATGTAATGCTTGCTGACCTAATCATCCAGCCTGCTATGATCTCCATGCAGTGATTCTTCCTTCCAGCCATAAAATTCTCATTTCAATGTCATTCACAAACCTGGTGATTGTGAATACAACTCCATCACTGACATCCTTCCACAGAACCACAGAATTGTAGGAGCTGGAAGGGACCTCTAGAGGTCTTCTAGTCCAACCCCCTACAGCAGGTTGCAGGTCTTGAACATCTCCAGAGAAGGAGACTCCACAGCCTCTCTGGACAACCTGTTCCAATCCTCTGTTACCTTAATGTGAAGAAGTTCTTCTGCACATTTGTGCAGAACTTCCTATGCTTCAGTTTGTGGCCACTTCCCCTTGTCCTATTATCATGCCCCCCTGAAAAGTCTGGTCTTACCACTTTGCCTCCTGGACCTTAGACATTTATAGACATTGATCAAATCCCAGACACTCAATAGCGTCTGTCCCAGAAGCAACTTCCAGAGAAACACATATCTGATCTCTGTCAGTTGGACTTTCAGCCATTCAGCCCCACACTTCGTGCTTAGTATTTTGGCATGTTTTCTACTGAACTAGTTGTCAGTCTGTCTGACTGAGAGCTTGCCAGCTTGTCTATGGGGATTTTGTGAGTGAATGAGGCAAAAACTTTGCCAAAAATCAAGGCAGATCACATCTATGACTCTTACCTCATCCTCTCAGCTATCTTTTTAAAAAAAAAAAAATAGGCTGGACAAGTACTGTTTTCCACTGGTAAATTCACACTGGCTTCTTCTAGTCACCTTCTTTTCTTTCATGTTCCTGGAAGGATCTTATCTGAGGACCTCTTCTTTTATGAGTGTTCTAAATTATGATTGTTTGCAGTTTCCCAAAATTTTTGTCCATCTGTGTAGCTGGGAAAAGTATTTGCTCTTCTCTAATAACTAGGACTTTCCTTGATCTCAGTGGGTTTTTAAAGATAAAGATTCTTTTGTTATCATGCCAACCAGCTCCTTTAGAACTCATAGATGCTATTTTTTCAGATCTCAAACTCTTCTTTCCACCTTGTGCAGATCATCTGTAACTCAAACCTTCTTTACCCCTACTACTGCTCTTTGCTATAATTGAAGACTTAAGTGAAGAAGGCATTGACTACCTTGGACTCTATCATGGCATTTGTAATTATCCTGCACAGCTCATTTGACAGTAGAAATATGTCTTCCTGATAAGTTTGCTTCCTACTAATATACCTACCTTTCACCTTATTTTTGATTTGTTTTTCCTGTATGACTCACAACAGAACTTCTGTTCTCCTCACTGCTGCATACCCACATGGTATTTCTGTGTTGTCATTTGATAGTATTTTTTCCTGCATTGACAGTATACTATTTATCTGGTCTGTTTTCTGGTTGTACAAGTGCCTTTTTGCACTGATGAGGAAGGATTACCCTTATGTTTGGAGAAAGTTGTTTCAGAAGTGCACTCCTAATCAAGCCCCCAAGCTCCTCAAAATTCTCTGAGCAAGCTGAGATCTGTTCCTCATCTTCTTTATCCTTAGAAGCTTACACTTCACCATATCATTAAAGTTGGCGTTTGTGCTCAAGTCTCTAAAAAAACTTCATAATTTGTACATGATTGATCTATACAGACACTCCTACATAATGAACACAAAATGCTGGGGTAGTTTATGGAAGTTCTCCTCAGTGCACTTCAGAAATCTGCGTAGGTACTATGCTGCTGTGTTGCTTTCCAGCAAATATGAGTGTTGTTGAAGCTCTTGTCAGAGCCAGCAGTTCTCATGCCTAATTGGAAATGTCTGAAGAAGGCTTCATTCACCTCTTCCTGATAAAGTAGTCTGTATAAGATACCCACCACGAAGTCTGACTAGATGGCTGTTGCTTTCACTTAGATACAAAAACTCTCTATGAAGAACATCTAACACACTTAAACTCCTTTACAGAAAACCAACCTCCTGTTTTCCCTGTCTTTCTGGTATGGCCTGTGCCTGCTCATAGTGAGAATTTCATCTTGTGAATTAAACCGATGAATTTCTGCAATTCCAAAAGAACTGCAACTGTGGATTGGACAATACTGCATTTCTTCTATTCTGTTCCCCAGAGCATGAGTATTGGTGTATAGATTTGAGATCATAGAATCCTAGAATGGCCTGGGGTGAAAAAAAAACCCACATAAATCATCTAGCTTCAACCCCTGTGCCATGGGCAGAGTTGCCTACCACTAGCCCAGGCTGCCCAGAGTTACATCCAGCCTTGCCTTGAATGCCTCCAGGGATGGGGCATCCACAACCTCTCTGGGCAACCTGTACCAGTGTGTCACTACCCTCTCAGTGAAAGACTTCCTTTTAACATCCAATATAAATCTCCCCTGTGTCTCAGTTTAAAACCATTCCCCCTTGTCCTGTCAGCATCAACCCATATAAACAGTCATTCCCCCTTCTGTTGATACACTCCCTTCAAGCACTGGAAGGTCACATTGAGGTCTCCCTGGAGTCTTTTCTTCTCCAAGAGAAACAAGCCCAGTTCCCTCAACCATTCATCATAGGAGAGATGCTCCAACCATCTTAGTGGCCCTCCTCTGAAGGGTCTGCATCTTTCTTGTGCTGGGAATCCCAGACCTGGATACAGTACTCCAGATGGAACATCACAAGAGCTGAGTAGAAGGGAAGAATCCCTCTTCCTACTGGGCAGTCCATTTTTAACATAGCCCAGTATATAGTTGGCCCTCTGTATGGCAGGTGCGCACTTCTGACTGATGTCCAGCTTCTCACCCACCAGGTTCCCGAAGTCCTTCTCATCTGGGCTGCTCTCCAGTTTTCCCCCAATCTGAATAAATACCTGAGATCACCCTAGCCCAAGTGCAACATCTTGCACTTGGCCTTGTTGGATTTCATTAGGTTCACAGGGGCCCACTTCTCCAGCCTGTCCTGGTCCCTGTGGATGGCTTCCCTTCCCTCCAGTGTATCAACTTCACCACTCAACTTGGTGTCATCTGCACGGGTCCCAGGACTTACCCTTGGCGGACGTCACTTGTGATTGACCTCCCCTCAGACATAGAGCTATTGATCACAATCCCTTGGCTGTGACCAGACAACCAGTTCTTAATCCATCAGAGAGGTCATCTTTCAAGTTCATACCTCTCCAATTTAGAGAGAAGGATGTGGTGAGGGACTGTGCCAAAGGATTTGTAGAAGTTCAGGGGGAAGATGTGTTGGACTTTAAGTGAAGCATGGAGTCCTCTGGATTATTTTTCAAATATGCTTTCACCTTGTACTCTGTCGTCTCATATTCAGAGAGCACTCCCTATGAAACCAGCTTATAGCCCTAGCTTAACCATAAGGAAAAATGTCTTGACAGTAAACTCTAAATTGTCTTCAAAGAGTATCTCATGATCATAGGGCATGAAAATTGGTCTGCAGTATCAGCCATGCAGTCAAGTATCTATTATTAGACACTCCTCCTGCCTCGACCCTGGCTGTGGACTAGCAGGACCAACAGAAAGCAACTTGAGCTCCCACCCCCACCACTTTAAGCCCTTAGAACTCAGTAGTTCTAGCTGCTCTTCTGTGGCTCACTCTTTGTAAAATCATTAGCACTCAGGAATGGCAGTAGCCTCTGGGCTTAAAGAGTCATGGCAATCCCCCCATGATGTGCTAGTTCAGCTCTAGGCAAGCAACAGACTTCCCGTATGCATCAGGTTAGCAGATAGGTTCTCCAGTCTCCTACAGAAGGGGGTGTTCTGCTACAGATATGTGTAATTTCTGCCTAAGGGGTTTGTCCTACTAAGCAGGAGTTTCTGATCCAGTTATTCCTTCATACCTATCACTGTTAGTACTGTGATTTTTCCAGAAATAGGGAGGACAGCTGCCCTACCATCATGTAGCATGAGTTTCCAGGATGCCTTGTTCTACAAGCACTTGGAAATCCCATCCTCTCTCTTGTCTCCATGACCACTACCCTGTATCCTACTAAGATACTTGCACCAGTAGCAGACTTCGCCCAAGGAAAGAGAATGCTTATGTACCCTCCCATGTGAACTGCTCTGCTGACTGCTGCATCCCTACTGCAGCACCCATTTGCTGCACTTTGGCTTGTGCCCTTTCCCAGGTACCAGTAAAGCAGTTTATTCAAGCTGAGCACAGGTGTTTTCAACTCTATGCTGTATGCCATGCCTTGACACTCTTTTCTGCAGATCCTTCCTCATTAGAAAATAAACACTACAAATACCTCCTGGCTCCAGGTCACATAGCTTGTGAATTTCATCACAGTTGCATGCTCCTTTGCCATCAGTGGCCTTGCACTGTCACCCTTCCCCAGTGGTGTAAATATTGGTTGTTGCTACTGCAAACCCCCTAATGTGAAAGGGCTGCAAGCGCAGGTGGTTGTTGTTTCTGGATGCTGTCCAGTTTAGAGACTGAGGAGAAGGAGCAGAGCTAGTCTGCTGTGGGTGTAGAACCAGCTGTACTTTGGGTAGACTGATTTGCAGTAGAAAAAAAGGTACAGTGTCCCTTGGTGCATAAGAAGAGGGACTCCTCATGCCTAGAACTGACTGCATGCAGCCTTGATGTCAGACTGGGCAAAAAGCAGCGCAATAGTTTATGCCTGTTCTTGTTTGGCTTACTCCACAGTGGGTGATGTCCTGCCCCATTGGCATCTCTCTAAGTATCTCAAAAAGAGTGCTAATTTTTTCAGTTAATGTTCATTCCAGGTTAGCACAGAGTGTATTGCATTTTGAAACACAGTTATACATGCAATCGAGGACAAAGTGGAAGGTGTCATGAAGACAAACATGATATGTTGAGAATCTTTTTCTCTTTTTTGGACATAATATTATAAGTAGGATTTATTATATTTATTATTTAATTAAAAAAATCCATATCAAACTGTTCTACTTAATTATTTTAGATTGCATTACAGAAATCTATCCATCATCTGTTTGCTACCAAAACATTAAAGTTGACAAGATAAATGATCAGAAGTTAAGGAGTTCCAAAATTAAAATTGTCAAGGCAAGTTTAATTCATTGTGTTTCCATACTTATTGGATTACTTTTTATTTACATGATGATTCATTGTGTCTTGCTAACTCTATGGTAACACAAGAAGCTCATTCCTTTAGGAGTATTTATTTCCTCCAGGTGTTTCAAAACCCTGCAGTAATTGCAATAGAATAGTGCTATTGAACATTTGGCAATGACTGTTTGGCAGATAACATTTATGAAACTCCAGAAAAGTATTTTAGCAATGCATCTAATTAAGAGTTCAGCACTCATAGGACTGTAAAGGAATATAAAACACTGGTATGTAAGAAAAATGTAAATAGTATTTAAGTTTTGTTTAATCATTGAGGCACCTTTGATAAGGTAACTATCTAAGAAGTAATGTCTTGAAACTGAAAACAGAGATGTATTTTCCCTCTCCTTTCAATTATTTGTCAGGTTGCATTGCAGCTTACAGGTAGAATTGCACATATGGCTTATCTGTTAGCATTCATATCTTCCATGTATGAACACAGGTGTTCATCTGTGTTGTTTAAAGCACTTGCTTTATTTCTTAAATAAAATTTTATATTTCCAACAGTGTCAAATAGTTGTTCAGAAGGCAATTCAGAATTTGTAGATGAGTATACTTCTTCCCAGTGAGATGTCCTAAACCTAAGTTGGCACCTACTTGTTATGAATAACTATGCAAATAAATAGCTGGACATGGAATAGACATGGAAATAAACAAATAATGTCCATAATGGTGTATTTAAAAAGGGAAATATTGTTTTTATCCTGCTCTTTGAACTTGCTAGGAAGTCTGAGAGCTCATTTTATTCTCCAAATTGGTGCTTCAAACATAACAGAGAGAGGCATAAAAGAGCTATCTCATGGATTCTTTACTTTTGGTCTCTATATTGATTTTTTCTTAGTAAGATATTACACTGTTATCACAGTTTGCAAGTGAACTAAAAAAATAACATTGCTTCCTAAGAAAAAAAGTAGAAAACCAACATATTTCCGCTATATATCTACTTCATGCCAGAAATCCAACAGAAAAGCATACCACCTAGAAGGATATTTCTTTCACTAACTTACTACCAACAATTTAATTCAATTGCAAGTTTCCCAAATAAATTAGTAAAGCATTTGCCTTGTGTTGATAAACTTGTAGTTATGGATTTAATTGTTATCTTCTTCTAATTTGTAAAATTTGGTGTTAACTTAGATGCCATTCAAAGTTTCTGAGGAGATTGTTAAATGATGAGAGCTGAGTAGAAGGATGCAAAACAAGATACATTATGCATTTGAACATAGAGTTAATAAATAAACAGTTGCACATTGAAATGGTGTGAATAAAAGGTGCAGTAGAATATGACAACAGGTTTAAGTGTTATCCTGAGAAAATCAACAAAAATGAAAGCTTATATACATATACATATAGCATAATAACAGACATTTTCCAGTACATTCTGATGCAGCTTACAGACTGCTTCATGTTGATTCTACTTGTTCTGCTTTCACAGTGTAGACTTGTTGGAGCAAGGTATCACACATATATTTGTTTAGTGTACTAGAAGCAAATGGTTCACATAACTTAGAACCAAAACTTGAAACTGTTTCTAAAGCTGAATGTCATGAAATCATAACTCATGCTCTAGTCTATAGGTGACACATCAAAGCTATTATTCTCATTGCTGCATCTTGACTTTCATGAGGAATGAGGGTATGGTAAAGATAAAACACTTCTAGAGGCATCTTGATTGCCATTCATTTTCTGTTTTCTCATCTCCATCAACTCTGTTCCTTTTCCTGCACATCTGTACTATACCATGAGCACCCATTCACCTAATACCTTATGGGAACTGAGAGTAGCATGACTTTCACTTCACTGGCTTTCCAGCAGCCCAACTTATTTTAGCCTTGAAGCAAAGGATACCTGTGTAGCAAGAAGTCTGTACTCTATTTGTCAGAGCACTCATTTTCTAGATGATAACAGCAGAAGTTTCTTATTCATAACTTAGTCTATATAGGTCATTTATTATTCTGTACATACTTACTCATGTATTCAGTTAGGCGTGATTAGTACTTTAGAGACTAAATCCCTCCTATTTTGACTACCCTCCATAATGTAAGATTAAGATTCATTTACTTGCACCAAATGAAACTGTTTCTATGAAATAATTTCTATCATTTTTCTTTGAACTTAGTATTATTCTAAAAACAAACATTTACAAGTTTCTGTATTTATTTTGTGAAAATGATAGTATTCTGATGTCATTTTTTGAGAGTCTGAATGGAACTGAAAATGCACAGTCTCTCATTCTCGACAGCAATCCTCTTACTATGTTTGCTGTTTCTTTTAATGTTGGAATTGATTTCCATTCATAAACTATCTCAGTGCAGGTGACAAATTATCCACAGAAAGGAAGCTGATACCACTGAATGTGTCTCACTTGTGACCTAATTCTAGACATAATTCTCTGCCAGCATGAAAAGCATGTGCATTAACCCACTGTGCCATCTAACCACCCTCTATCTCCAGCAAGCTAATGAATCATTCAGGGGCTATCATGGCTTTACTTCAACACTTTATTTCTGCAGCTGGAGACACAGTTTGAAAATATTGCAAGTGGAACTCATTCACAAATGCTATTGCTCATTAATGCAATTTGTTTGCTGTGTTCTCTTCACAATGGTGCTTTTTATTATTATTATTTTTTTAATAATCTATTCATTTTCAGTTTCCCATTATTTTGGTTACTGCTGTAATAACAAAATATTCTATAGAAACTAGGAGATGACTTCCTATTATTTCACCATGATCTTGACCTCCATAGAGAAAACATACATGTGCTCTTCAACTGCTAACTACCCATGAATAAATAATTTCCCTTTGCAAAATGTGGAGAAAATATTATTCTGATATAAAATTTAACCTGTTCCATATTCCTTGGGTTTAATATTTTCTATAGATGGTACTACAGAAATAACTGGATCACTTTACTTCACCACACAGAAAATAATTTAAGCATTCAATTAATCCAACCATCTAAAGTACATATAAACAGAAAAAATCTTGTCAAAACAAATCTAATATATGGGATGGAAAAGAATATCTGATGACGAAAGGAAAGGACATTTCAAATATACTCTATCAGATGTAATTCCATGCTTTCCTAAAGACAAAGTGTATTGTAAGGAGCACAGACATTGGGTTCTTCTCAACACCTAAATCTTTATTTCTTTAGTGCTGTGTCAAACAGGAATCAGGGAATGTAATATAAAAATAAGCAATTATTCTCAATATTATTGAAAAGTATCAGGCATTGCACAGAAGGCCATGGATGTTGCTTCTTTCACCTATTTCAAATTCAATTATTCAGATATAAAGAAAGCGCTTAAGGCCATTACCTGTTTTACTCACATTGATTTTCAAAGGAGAGAGGGATCTGAATTCATTAGAAGCTTTTGGAACTCTAGTTTGTAATCTTCTACTGTTACACAGCCAGACAAATGGGACACATTTTTTACAATGCAAAATGGATGCAGATTACATCAATTGAGGATTAAAATGCATCTCAAAATTCCCTTTAATTCTCAAACTAATATGAAGTCTTAGGGATAAAATTCCACTGTTCAACACTAAATTATTTGAAATAAATCCATTAGGCACTGACTGCATGCTCATTTCAGTATTATATCTATATTAGATTTTAAACTATTACAATTTTTCAGATCAGTCTACAAAGACCCATCTTTTGAGGCCTACAATCACCTTCAGAAGTTACTTTATTGAGTATTACTTAATGATGTAACAACCCACCATACTAGCTTCAGAAAGGTTAAAAACAATGCTTTCAAAATAAATCTTTTGGTTGCCAAGAAATACTAGATAGTACTATGAAACAAATCAAAGAAGAAGAAGCGGCTGTACCCCTGGGGCTTAGGACTGTCCTCTGTGATAAGAATGATCAGGATAGTATCTCGGTGACAGAAAAAATGATTGCAAATTCAAAAACGTTCATGTTAAGATGATGAGTTGATGGTTTTGATGAGTTGGTGGTTGAACTTGATGATCTTACGTTTTTTTTCTGACTTTAATGGTTCTATGGTTCTACAGGATAGAATTCCATACTGCAAGATTAACTGTTCCAATAATTATGAGGACATTTTGGAAGTATTTTGAAGAACATCCCAAGATCTTAATGATCTGATTATCACCACCCATGCTATAATTGAATTCTTTCTTTCTTCATGGGTGTACTCTTTACTCTAGAAAAGAGGAAAAGTATCCTCTACTGTTTGCACATAAATTAAAAAGAAAAGGAATGGAAATGTGTGATCTTTGGCCATTATTTCACTATTTAAATAACCTTAGAAACAGAATACTTTTCTTCCTGTAAAATAGCTGTATTTTATATCATTGTAATACTTTGGTTATTTCCTACAATTCTCCAATGAATAAATTGTTACAAATTCTATTGTCAGGCCATTCACATTTTCTCAGTATGCAGCAGGTTTTACATACACAGAATGTTTAATTAATTTTCTGATTAATAGGCTTTTTTATTTTTTATTATACTACTGCCATTTGGCAGCTGTTTTGACAAAACTGCCTTCCTCATTACAGAATTTCTACTTGTGAAAGGAAGTCAACCATAGTAAATGGGCTTATTGAATTATCCAGCTCACCAATTGTATAGTATAAAACTATTCATCCTGATATAATTTGATCAGGAAAAATCATTTATCTTTAGTAACTGTGTTAAATTAGATATTATTCTGCTGGATAGGTGCAATTTTGCAAGTGTCTGTAGTTAGCTAACTTTTTTTAATTTACTTGAACACTAAAGTGATTGCCTATTTTCAGATTTCACTTTGTTATCAAAAAGGTTAGTTTCTAACTAATTGATCCACGGAGACCAATTCATTCAAAGCCTGAAAAGCAAGACTTAGCTATTTTAGAGTAAAATGCCAGATTGATGTATGTCACTGGTAATGTAGTTTTGAAAATAGCTATTTCTAACATATTTCAATTTGTTTAAAAATCAATTAATTCAAAATTCAACTTTATTTAGTTGTACTATTTTTAGGTATTTTTACACTATCACAGATATGTTGCAGATAATATTGACTTGCAATTCTATTTTATTCAACCCAACAATATTAAAATTAATCTCACTTTCAATATACTAATTTCTTGGGGTCCTTTATTTCTGGAGAAAGAAAGCAGTATTTTTGTAGATATTTTTAGGACAAATGGAAGGAAAATTAGAAAGAGAGGTAAAATATTTATTTAGACAATTGATATTGTTGGAACCATAAATGGACCTACTTTTCTGTGTAACCCAAAAACATGTTTTTTCTTTGCAAGTTGTATTTTGGAAATCTTAACAGATACATATGAAGGAGACCCTTTGGTACTATCTTGTTGTTTGGTTGTTTTTTTGGTTGTTGGTTTTTTTTGTTTTTTTTTTTGACATATGCACGGAACCAGCTGAGTAAATGAAGTTTCCAGGTAATTTCTACTACACTGTGACTCTATGATCGTATTCTCTCCATAGAGTCCAGGACTCTGAACAAAATGCCTCATAATCACAAAAATTCCTGACAGAACTTTGTATGTTGTAATAATTTCTGTATTCCAAATCTATATTAGGAGCTTTATTTTGTTGATTTATGTGTTTTCCATGGAATGTTGAATTTTGAGAGAAACTTCATGTTTATAATTGTAACTGGATATAAACTTCACACACTAAACCAGATGTACAGATGTTGAACTCAGTGAAAATAACTGGCACACAAGCCAACAGACTGAGAACCACTGTGGTATTTATGTAAGATCAGCTCTACCAACTATGAAAAAAGTATATTATTGCTAAATATCTTATTTTTGCCCTTAAACTACTGAACAAAATTGAATAAGTAAATTTTGCTATAATGTCAGTCCCTGGACAAGCAAGTTGACAAAACTATATTTCTCTACCTGGAATATAATACATTGCCATTAGTAAGCCATAAATCATGGTTCTATCAGAGAGCAAAAAGGAATTAATGTGTTTTTAGCTAGCTTAGTATTTTTCTGAGCTATTTATTGTAAGAACATTTTCTTAAGTTATCTTTTATTTACAGGTGACATCTGTGAGGATTGACTAATTTCATAGACATTTTCAATTGTAAGTATGACTTACTGTAATACCAAAAAAAAAAAAAATCTATGTTGGTTGAGTTGACACTTTTCTTCAGCTATTTTTGTTTTTCTGCTATGCATATCTCCATATATTTACTCATATTTTTAGCCTGGATGTGAAAATGAAAGAACGAACTTCAAGCAAGAGTTGGCATCTAGTGACAACATATAGGCAATGAATTAGAAGTGTTGGCTGTGTATGACTAACAGTTTTGGTTTGTCACAAGCCAGCTGTGCCAAGGACATGATTTGTTGCTGTTTGGATGCCTTGAATCATCTGACTGTGATTTCAGAGACTGAACTCGAGAGAGAATATGGGTGCCTTTAGCATCTTGCATTACAGACTTGTGTTTTTTGCATTTTCATGTGTTTTCTTTAGGCCCATTGCTCTTTTTGCCTTTCATGGTCTTTGTTTTAATTTTTGTTGGTAAGATCTGAAGTTCTGAGCCCTAAGAAAGGCACACTGAAGGGTATAGGCTCCAAATCTGTGAGTAACCTCAGCAAGGAAAGATACAGACAGCCCCATTGTTACACTAAGGTGCCTTCTCTCTCATTTGTCCACCAATTCAGAGGAAATTCTGTTCAGTTATTTAACTGTTTGGGACTTTCTCTTTCTTTCTTTGCACCCAAAATGTCCTTTTCCCCATCATCTTCATCTTAGAGAGCAAACATCCCCATCTCTTGTATATGTGCTCTTTAGCCAACTAGGCAGACTGATGAGACTGTTTTGGATTTTATTTCATTTTATTTGAAAATTAAAAGAAAATAAATATAGCAGTAGTTTTTATTAATGAGCATAAACAGATTTCAGGTGCTTTTCACTGACATCTTGATTCATCTCATGTGTTTATCATTAAGAAACTTTTTTCCCTATGAAGGTATGGGAGCCTCTCTCTTAATCTCTCACTCTCAGCAAACACAATCCTCAACATATTTCTTTACAAGAGATTCTTATGCTATACGTAAGTTCCTGTGGCTTTAGAAAAACATTAAATATTACAAACTTTATATATAATCTTTGGTGATCTTTACTCACTACCACCTTCATACCAGAAAGTGAACAGTGAGAAGAGATCTTGATGTAGACATACATTTTCTAAGAAGATATACCTGGCAGTCATGCGCATGTGAGAAGCAGGGGGTGATCTTTGTGCAATCACTGGTTTACTGCATCAAAATGTAAAGCTCTGCTAATCAGAAGAAAGATGGTAGCTACAAAAATTGTCTCCCTTGTTATACAGCCAGCCTTTACCTCTCTGAATTCGCCCCATATACCTTAACTCCAGCTGTGATAGTTCAGATATTCACTGCTGCATAAGAGAGGAAAAGCATGCTTGTTCTCACAACATAGGGGTGTTTGAAAAGACCCTCCTCGAGTCTTTCTATCACTGATGCCCAATAAAACATATGGATTTAAGTATTGCACTTGTTTTCAACTGTCTAGAAAAACAATTCCAGGTCAAGCTGACAATAACTACATTGTGTCCACCCCCACAACAAGTTTATGTAATGTCTGGAACAATCTAATTTCTATTTACCAGGTTAAAGGATGTTACTCTTCAGAACAGGCTCCCATCTATCTGAAGCAGAAAATAAATTTATTCTAAAAATAAATCAAGAGACTGTCAGGGCTGCCAGTGTGTCAGTGTAAAATGATTCTAAAATATTTTTAAATTTCAAAGTACTTTTTTTCTGAAAAGTACTGAAAATGTCTAAAAAAATTATTTACTTTCTCATCTAGTTTGTACAGACTGATTTAACATATTGAAGCTTTAATGACCTATCTGTCATTTTTGCTCTACCCAAATACTTAGGTTAGGTATTTCAAAAAGGATTCTAAAGGCAATTGAGAATTTAAAGTTGTTATTTATGTGAACATTCTCTCTTTGTGCTACTGGATATAAATAGATGAGGAGAATGAGAAGAATATTTGTGACTTTTAATAAATCAATTAAAATTTCAAACTTCAGATGACGTTATCTGCCTGTTTCTGTGAAATACCAGCAAGATTTACTTTCAGAAATGCTATATAAAACTTCAATTATTTGAACTAATCTGTCTGTAGCCATGCTAACAATTTTTTTTTTTTGTAATCATTACTTTTTCATTATTCTCTAATTTAGAGAAAGTAGAGAAAGTAGATGTGTAAAGTGGTAGTAACATAGCTTTATTCTTTCTTTAAGGTCACTGTAAGTGCCTTTTCCTTTAAACTCGGTAGAATTTCCTATGCTTCATGTTAACATGTAAGAGTTATCAGATGTTATTCTTAAAATAACTCGTATTTAAGTTTTACTTATAAGTAAAGGTTTACATTGCTAAAGACTGCTTTCCCATCACTTGTGTATATTTGATGACTTACTCATACAAAGACAAATGACAACAGGAAGAGAAGAAAACTGTCACAAGGGAAGAAAAATAAAGATTTAACCCTGATTTTTCTGCTTTTGTACAGAAATGAAATTGAAGTACCAGACACATGAGATACATATTTTTAAACTCTGCCATAATTTTTTCTGTATTGCAAAACTATTGGCAAAGTTAGTTTCCCTACTGAATTACATCTTGCAGATATGGTTTTCCAGTGCATCTTCCAGTTAGTCTAACAGCCCATCATTAGGACTTGGTAAGAAATTTTCAAAACAGAACTTGTAGAGTTTGATTTTTTATGGGAAAACATTCATTTTTCTCCAGGTCAAGGTTCTCTTCATTTTAAGTATGCCAAAACTGAGTATTAACGAATGCAATTGGTGAAGTTCAGAGTGAGAGCAAAAATTCAGAAAAAAATGATCTTATTTCCTGAGCAACTGACAACTAACTATATTGCACATGTATTTATTCTATGTCTCTGTCACCCAATTATCTTGTATCAATAGGACTGATACCCAGGAAAGGAGCTAGTTGTATGTATCACTGCATAGTACAAGACAGAAAATCGGAATGACACAAAATATTATATGTCCATGCAGTCTTATTTCTTTCACTGTGAATCTTGCAATAGTTACCAAAAACCACCTGTAGTTCCTTAGATTGTATTCACTGTCAGGCATCATTTGTGTGAAGCAGCTGGAGTAGTGTGCTAAATGTGAAGTGCGTTCTCTGTAGGCCTATATGGTTACAAAATGGAGATACTCCTTCAGAAGTGGTGTTATTCTTCAGGGATACGCTGTTCAGTTAGGGCTTCTGTCAGTAGGTACATGCAGCAAGAGAGCACCATGATAAATGATCTGCAAACATAGATATACTGACAGTTAGGAAGTTATATCAATACTCCAGTTCTCACAGAACAATATTTTATTTTCCAGTATCCTACATGAGCATGTCACAGCTCAAAGTCACCCCTAACATTATGCAAGAACAAAACAGATAAACAAAGGAATATATAAGGAGACATAATGAAAGTGTAGTAGAAATCAAGGGTATGAGCAGCTTGCTTAGGTGGCTGAATAGCAAGGAATTTGCCAACTGAACCCTCCAAACTGTTTATAAAAAGAAAATTTTAGAAATGATCCTATCCTTATATGTGTTCAGCTGACAAGTGGAAGGGGTATTTGTCCTGCGGATTTAATGCTAAGTGGATTAGTGTGACATGAAAGATGTCCCTAATGGAGAGAAGCTGTAGTAGTCATCGAAAGCAACATCAGGGATCTCAACAGGAAGAGGTGCTGCTATTTCAGAAGCTTGAATGTTAATAATAAAGATCAATCATTTTTACAACTGGATCTAGTTGCAGGCACTGCTGGAGGTAATCTCAGTGAATCTGAAGAGCTGTCAAGAATAATGATCCTGAACAATGCAATCCTGAAACTAGTTAAGAACATATGAGAAGTAAAAAGTGTTTTCATGTTGGAAGTGAAAAGAATCTTTTACCTTGTGAGTAAAAAAATGGAACAAAGGAAAAATTTATTATTACTGTTTATAGAGAAAAGAATCCAAAAGAGCAGGAAAACAGGTTCATCAGTTTCGGACCAACAAGATATTCCAGGTCCCAAAAGTGATGTGTTTGGGCATAGATCATGTGATGTATCCTTCTAGGAAGGAAAAAATATATATATATATAATTTCTGCACATCCTCATTTCTAGAGTTTTCAAAACATCTTAACTGGTACTTGACAGTAACATCATTTATTTATTTATTTATTTTCTTCTTTTTGGATGAAGTAAAGGTGTGTAATTGAATTCCTTCATGTAAAAAGAAATGCACCCACAGACTTTCAGTGGTGCTTGCTGAACATTTGTGTGATCACAGTGAGGTAGCTGGTGTTGAGTTTCAGCAGAGGCAACAGAGACAGTAGGTCACCTCCACTGGTGCAGATGAAGGACCCTGTTCAGCACTGGTAAAAATGCAGACCTAATGGTGGTGATTATGTTGAAAAAGAGCGTTTTGTAGCTGAGAATTCACTCTATGAAATAGTGTTCTTGTGTAATTTGTATCTGTTGTAGTTTTCATGGAAATAAATACCAGGCATTATGACCAGAGAGACCCATTTATACATGTAAATATATTTCTAGCATTTTTATAACATAATATCAAGAAGACTTCCTCTGGACATTTTCTAAATACCTGAAAATAAGATACATACAAGTAGATAGAATAGAATCATGGGATTTTTTTACTAAGGAGATAAAAGGTGTGATTTTTCCCTTTTATTTTGTTTTAGATAATGTATGGAGTCTGCCTGAGGTGGAGTTAATTTTCTTTATACCAACCTGCACGGTGCTGTGCTTTGGGCTGATAGTACATGTGTTGAAGTTGTTTCTGAGAACTGTTTACACAGCATCAACATCATCTTTATTTCTCATGCTGCTCTGCCAATTGGTAGTCTGCAGATACAATGGAAGCTGGGATGGGACGCAGCCAGGGCCGCTGATCTTAACTGACCAAAAGGGTATCCCACAGCATACAACACTGGATTCAGCAATAAAATCTGAGGAAGGTGTGACATCTTGAGTTACGGCATTTGTCTTCCGAAGTAACTGTTACATGTATATGTCTCCACTTTCCTGGAAAAAGTTGAACATCTGTTTGCCAGTGCGAAATAGTGAATGAATGTTTCATCTTGTTTTGCTTATGCACATGACTTTAATTATTCGTATCTTGATCCATACTTTTTCTCATTTTTGCCCTTCTATTTATCCTAACCCATCTTCCTGCAAAATGCAGTATGGGACAGCTATGGGTAGAAGTCAAACTACCACAGAAGAGAAGCTTTCTTTCTGAGTTTAAGAAACTGAAGGAAGTCTTTGACTAGAAGGTTGTCATCACAGGTAGAGAGGTAGAAGGACAAAGTGAGCTGGAATTTAGTGGATGAGCTCCAAAAATAACAGTGTGATAAAGGGAAAATCGTCCCTAGCAGACCAACCCTCCCAACACTACAGATAAAATTATTTAATTAATTAGTTATTTTTCTGTGAGGCAGGCTGGGAAGAATGTAGTAAACGAAAGACAAGAATTCATCTTCCTCGTCAGGGGTAGTATTTTGGTCCCTTAATCTTAAGATAGCTCTGCTTCCACTACACTCTTATGTTTTCACATCAGACATCTTTGACAGTATAAAACCATCTTGGAACTAGAATACGAATTGAAGCAATGATCTGTTATTAATAAAAAGATCTGAAGATGAGAAAGACTAGAAACAAGGTAGCTTATATACAACTCCTTCTCTTTCCTACTATGTATTTGCATCCCAGGTTTCAGAAAACTCCACACAAGTTTAGTGGGTTGACTTCAGCTCTCAAAGTACCTTCTAGCCCCTCTCAACTCCATGGTGTGTTCACTAAATTAGGGAATGTAAACTTTTCTCTCCTCAAAGAAGTTTCCACCTTACCTGCATTGCAGCAAGATGGGCAAGGTGAAAAAGTCCTTGTTAACAAGTTACATCCTTCTAAAGCTCTTGAAATATTTTCACAAGAATTAGCTATGAGTATGTGATTTGAACATACTGTATGAACTCTTGCAGATAATAATGACAATGTCAAAGTATGAAAAGGAAGCAAATCTTTATAGGCTTTCCTACACAGAGAAAACATGGTACAATTTTCACAAAACCTTACTGTACTGTAACTGAAGAAAGAGATTATAGAAAGAAGACATTTGGAGGGGAGCCTGTTTGTCTCTTCTTTTTTTTTT
>VXAB01008508.1:436085-450398 GCA_013399175.1 Odontophorus gujanensis
TCCCTCATCTACCAGTCTGGTCACCCAGTCATAGAAGGAGATGAGGTTGGTCAAGCATGACCTGCCCTTTGTGAACCCGTGCTGACTGGGTCTGATCCCCTGGTTGCCGTGCACGTGCCGTGTGATCTCCCTCAAGATCATCTGCTCCATAACTTTCCCTGATACCGAGGTCAGGCTGACAGGTCTGTAGTTCCCTGGGTCTTCCTTACGGCCTTTCTTGTAGATGGGAGTCACATCGGCAAGCCTTCAATCTTGTGGGGCTTCTCCAGATAACCAGGAATGCTGATAGATGGTAGAAAGTGGCTTGGCAATCACCTCTGCCAGCTCCCTCAGCACCCTTGGGTGGATCCCATCTGGTCCCATGGACTTGTGGCAGTTCAGATGGGTGAGTAGGTCTCTGATTGTCTCTGCTTGGATCACAAAAAATACTTTTCTCTGCAGTATTCTTGATGTTTTCAGACTGAATTTCCAAAACAATAGGAGAAATACAGACAATGCAGTGTCCTGGTTTCAGCTGAGATGTTGACAGAACTCTGATGTTTTGCATGTTTCTGAGGGATGGGAGCATACTCATGGCAGGCCAGGAGTAGAGAAGATCTGCTGCCAACATGATCCAGTAAGAGAGGTTGGGGTGGATTAAAGATAGTTAGGTAAAGATAGCCCTGAATTAGTCAAGAGGTTACTTCATACATGTGACATCAAGAGGAAAGCTATAATACTGTGGATGGTTGACCAAGGCCTGGCCACTTCTTAGAGATTGGCTGGGAGTTGGTCACTGAATACTGTATTGTTAGCTGAGTACTGGTCAGCAGGTGGCAAGTAGTTGTGTTGTAGACATGTATAGATAGATAGAGATACAGTTATCATCACTTTTTTTTTTTCCTTCTCTTTTTTATTTTTTGCCTTAGTAAACTGTATTATGTCAGCCTACAGGTTCTATTTTGTTTTGAGTTCTCACTCTGGTCCCATTGCAAGATAGTGAGAAGGGTGGGAGTGAACAAAGGGATGTGTGTAGCTCCTTGCGAGGTTAAACCAGAACAGGCAGGAAAATCTTTCAGCCTTTCACTCTCAAATGCAAATTATAGTAAGCTACTTGTCTATTTTTGTCCCTGGCTTTTTCATCAGTTTAGTTGTTAATAGGACATAATTTACTTTTTATATAAAAAGTGTTACATGTAAGAGATGCAAATTGCACTCAAACAAGCAAACAATATCTGTACAACATCAATACAGGCTCCATCTCCGGACTACTAATTTTCAATGTTGCAACATTTAAAATATACTACATATTCTCTCTCTCTCTCTCCTATTTTTTTTTCTTGGTGACTTTTAAAGAGATATTTGCAATGCTTTAGTTAAAAAAAATAAATATAACTTCACAGAAGTTAATATACAATAGCATAAGATGTGGTATTTCACTGATATATCTGGAAGGGGCTGAATGTTGTGAACAGAAATAAGCTCCATACAACCTCTTCCACCACCCATTTAATCATCTGAAGGTAAGTGCCTAAGTATTTAACCACCTATGTTTTCTAAAGAGTAAATAGAGAGATGAACATGCACTTCAGGCATGTGTCTTAGAATAATATGATGTCTGTCAGGTTGTACATTGATTACTCTTACAGCAGTGCCTCCTATTTATTTCTATGGACACAACAGCAGACCCAAAGGGCATAATAGTACTACTCAATATAGCAAATTCCGTTTTATGCACTGTTTGGTTATTAGAGTCTAAAAATAGACAAGTTAATATTTTGACAAACCTCTTTGTTTTTGTTTGTTTTTATAGTGTAATGCAGAATCTCTGTTCTTACCTATGATGTCAGCTAACCTAGAGTTAAAATAACATGCAATCATTTAATTAAACTTTGGGACCTTCCATACAGAAGCTGGCCCAGACAGCCTCCTGTTGCTCTGCAAGAGGAAGTCTAGTTCCTGCCTTGAAAAAGTCAAGGCACTAAATGCTGTCAAAAATAAGCCTGCCAGTATTTTGTAGTGGGAGATAAATTTACAGTTTTGATACTGTATGTCTAGCAATAACGAACTATTTTTGTCGTTTTATATTTTTAAAGATTTCTCAGAGAAATGCTGAAAGACAGCTAAATAATTTGAATTACTCTGAAATGAAATAAATTAAAATTGATTCTTATGTGGAAAATGTCTCTTAGTACCAGTGAGAAAGGAAGCCATTTGTATTACAGAAGAGATGAAGGAATATTAGGGTAAGAATAAATGAAAAGGTCTACTACTGGTTTAGGAGTAATTAACTGAGAATTATAACACTTTTTTTCTCATTGACCTGTGGCAGGAATGGTACTAGTATCATATCATACAGTAGCTGCTATATATGCCACTGTCTGTAAGAGGGGTTAATGAGGAATCCAAATAGCACACTATAGTTTGTTCGGAGTTTCAGCTAAAGAATAAAAAATAACGAAACTATTTGATAATGTGGTTAAGAGACTTACCTGAAATCAACTTAAAATATAATATAAATCTTTAGAGAGAAAATATCCAATGTTATTTTATAATTTCATTCATGACTTTTCACAGTTAAATAACTGTTTATATTAATAGCAAATCATATCCAATTTGCATTTGGAGTTTTAAATGAATATTAAAGTATGTGCATGATAAACATTTATTTATGGTTCTGAGAAATAAAACTGAGATGATGTTTTGTTTTGTTTTTTTTTTTTTTGTCTCATTAAAGCTAAGCAACTTAGTCTGAATTTGTAATATCATTTCTCCACTGTGTTCTGTGTTAAAATTTCAGCTGTGATCTGGGGGGAAATAAGTGCTAAGAGATTTAATTTGTGCCAAGAACATAGACATTTGTGAGATACTGAAATGTTAACGTGACAAAGATTATAGTTTTGTTTGAATGGTGAAAGGACTGAAAGGATGACTTGGACCACTATAAGGCATTTCGTTTTCTATCAATGAAGAAAATACTTCATGTTGTGCTCATAAAACTGCACCAGCAGAGATGTCTGCTGGCTCTGTCACTACTGCTAAAACTCACCACCCACTACCTCAGTATGGTCACATCCACTGTTTGGTCTCCATGAATGTTTAGCAATCATAAATTATTGTCAGTGGATGCCATTTTTTCTTCATGGAGGAACTCAGTTCCACATCTTTTTCTTCATAGACACCTCCATGTCATAGAATCATAGAAACCACAGACTGGGTTGAGTTAGAAGAACCTCAAGGACATAGAGTTCCAACCCCCTTGCCACAGACAGGGATGACAGCTAGTAGATCAAGTACTAGATCTGATTATTCAGAACCCTAAGCAACCTCACCCTAAACACCTCCAGTGATGTGATATCCATTACCTTTCTGTGCAACCTGTTCCAACACCTCACTACACTCTCAGTAAAGAACTTTCCCCTGACATGTAAACTGTCTTCCTTTCTTTAGTTTAAAACCATCCCCCCTTGTCTTATCACTACCTATCTGTGTAAAAAGTTGATTTTCTTCATGTTAATAAACTCACTTTAAATACTGGAAGTCCATAACAAGGTGTCTCTGCCACCTGCTCTTTTCCAGGCTGAACAAGCCTGACTTCTTCAGCCTGTCTTCATAGGAGAGGAACATCCCTGTGGCCCTCCTCTGGGCCCTCTCCTAAATCTCCACTTCATTCCTATGTTGAGGGCCCCAGACTTGGATGCAGCACTCCAGCTGGGGCGTCACAAGAGCACAATAAGGGGGAACAATCACCTTTCCTTGCTCTACTGGCCACACTTACTGATGGAACCCAGAGCACCCACTGATTTTCTGGGATGCAAGTGCACACTGCTGGCAAAGTTTTTCATCAGCCACAACCCCTAACTGCTTCTCAGAAGAGCTACTCTCAAGGATTTCTTTTCCCAGCTTGTATACATACCTGGGATTACCTCAATCCACATGCAAAACCATGAACTTGGCTTTGTTGAACCTCATTAGGTTTACAAAGGCCCACCTTTCTTGTTTATGAAGGTCTCTCTGGATGAAATCCTTTCCTTCTACTGCATCAATTGCACTACTCAGCTTTGTCAGATACCATATTATCAGACTGTCCCTCTGCTGCCATTTGCCACACAGTAACAAAATGTAATGGAATACTGGTAGAAAGGTTCAGCTGCTGTTATCATACCAACTATACCTGGCTCTGATGTTGTGGGTCAACATAATAAAATAGGAGGTGTTACTGTCAGAGTAGCCTTCATAATTTGATCATTATTAATTTGGTATTGTCAGCTTAAGTAGAAAGAGAGTTCCTCACAAAGCATTTGCAACTACTTTTCTAACGTGAAACTAATAAATGTCTGGTTTATGAGAATTGTAATGATATTTTTTGAAGAATAAGAAGTTGTACACCAAAGTACCCAAATGAGACAGAATTTCTGTAAATTGTCTACCATTCAAAAGTACAAAGCAGAGTAAAGTATGTAAAAATTGACAGAGCAGAAATCGAGGCTCCGTAGATGGAAGTTGCAGAGTGCTATTTGTATGAAGAGAAACATTCTACACTAGAGGTGCTGCAATAAAAAAGGATACTTTATGCATTTGATAGAGAATTTTCATTTGTTTGATTTAAGACATGAGAATTTGGTCCCTTAAAGATATGGAGAGTGTTTATTTACATACAACCTGCTTCTATAAGTAGCTCATGATCAATTCAATATACTCAATTATATAGATATATTCAATTATGAGTATTTCCATAATACAATCTTATTTGAAGGAAGTGTAGATAAGGAGCTGTAAAATTGAATCCTTAAGCTAGAATTGCAAACTGCACTATTAGGTTAACATCAAAAAGTATACGTGTTAAATCTGATGCTTCAAATCTTCCCTTCTAAGATATCCTGAGTTGTGTGTATTACACAGTAAAAATAGGCTTAAAACAGACAGCGATTGTAATCTGTGGTCCATAAGAAGAAACTAATGACACCTGAAGTTGGGAAGAGAGGTGACAAGAAATTTAGAGGGCATAAAACTGAAAAATAACACAGCAGAAATAAGCAAAAGAATAAACAAAACTCACCAACAAGCAAACAAATAAAAGCCAGAGCATGAGAATAGAGGAAAGGAGAAAAAATGAAGAATGATTACACAACACTGTTATATATTTATTATAAAATAAATGCTTAAAATCTCCATCTTGAAGGCAGTTTTCTCTATTTCTATCATTGAAGAACTGCATTAGAAGCATATGGAACATTTACCTAGGGAAAGCAACGGTGAAGGACGATCAAAAGTCTTGAATTTCAGCAGCAGCAGTCTTCAAAAAACTGTAGGGACAGCATTCTGTACTCAGATATCCATTATGACTTCATTAAAATAAATAATTTACACATTATTCACTCAGGGGAAAAAATCCAACAACAAAACAAAGAACACCACCAGCAATCAAAAAGATTTCCATAAAATTCCTGCTTCGACTCTTTTAAGGAAAACAATAATTATTTCATCTTCCACACTTCTTCAATAGAACATTTACTGGTGATCTAATTTATTCTTTCAATTTTTAATATATAGTTTCGCTATTCTTTTTTTTTACCAAAAATGTCACTTTTCATCTTTGCTATTACTTTTCTTTTTTTCTTGTTCTTTCCTACAGATTTCCTTTTATTAACATTTGACTGGTTGCAGTGCTCCTGTTCCCCTGTTCTCTGTTGCTTTCTTGGGCCATAACCTGAATATAAAGAGTTCAGCAGTACAGAGAACCTATCAGTGCCAAAAATACGTGCAGGGCTGGAACAAGGTTTTCTCTTCATCTTTAGTCCACACAGAAATGGTCTTTACTGCTTCACTAAACCCAGCAACTTTTCATATTTTCTGTATGCATTTTATTTTTCTGAAATCTAAAGACTTAACTTTTTTGCTTGTGCAGCTATGTTTCATTTCTAGCTCAGAAAATAGCTGCAGGCACGGTCAGATATGAAGTCCAGCGAAAAATAAGTTACAATTCAGCTCTGTCACAGCAATTGAAGATGGTGCCTGGTGTTCTGACTTACATTCTGACTTGTTCTGTGAGATGATGTGAACAGGATCTCCTTCATTGACTGTTACTGAAAATATTGTTTTATGGGTGGTACTATGTTGGAGTCAATTTTCAAGGCGTTAATTTTTTCTTGTCTGGGTTTAGGTTTTGCCATATATCTCATAACCTAATACAAAGATTTCAAATTTCATGAGAATGATTAGCAGCTCTGAAATGCTATTTTTCTCTCCAGTTGCTTCAAGGAGATTAAAATAAAACAAACAAACAAAAAAAGAGGTAGTACCCCAATTCCACTTCTGCATCAGCCTAATAGAAAGCTCTGTTGGCTAGAAAAAGAATAACACTATAATAAATTCTGATTTCAAGCATGCAGGCAACTTACATTGTTGTTCTAAGGCTTACATTGTGGTTGTAAACTCAATTTTGGATAGGAGAAAGCATTTCATAAAAATCAGAAGATTTTGGTTAGGGAAAAAAAAAGGACAGGAAATGGCCCCAGGGTTGCTCAGTTTTTCAGCTATCAGTTAAGTCTGAAAAACAAACAAAAAAATCCCAAACTGAATTGTTTTGTCCCTGTCACAGTCCATCAGATAGGATTCAGATACAAAATTTTACATAATTCATTTATACAGTAAAAGGAAAGATTATTTCCTGTCTCTTAGATAAATAATATCACAAACTATATTTCCAGATTGATCTTGCCTCCACATTGTATTATAAGGACTGCTCCCAGCCAGGTCATTCAACAGAAGTTGGGGACATAACTTAAGCACTGAAGAGCTATGTAGGTGAAGGGAATAGCAGATAAATGGTTTGAATGGGTTCATAACCATTTTGCCTGTGGGACTAACAGGACAATTGGGAAGGGGACAGCACAGTTAACATGTTTCGACATGTACAACCTACATTTTTGTATTGTGCCCATAGTAGATCCTACAGACATTTTATGTTGCAAGACTACAGCCCTTATAAATCTGTAATCCCCTCAGAAATCAGAAGTTGATGAATGAGAAGATCAAGAATGCCTCATTGAGTATTTTTGAGATGGAGATAAACTCAAATTGATCGGGATAAGACAAGTGAGAAACTGAAGGAGTCTGAATATTGAGAAAATTGAAACAAAAGGAGTCCTATTTCTTGCAAATATTTACATTGTTAGCTGTAAGAAGACAAACCACAGGACAGTTTTTATAAACCTTTTCCCTTTGTCACGTTGTGGATGTAAGCTGGAAATACAGATAGGTCATTTTCCTCTGTTAAACAAAGAGTTAATCAGCAAAGGTACTGGACAACGGTTTCTTTTTTTTTTTGGTAATATATTTTCAAGGTGGTCAGAGAGAGACACGCACACACACACAAAAAAAGACAAGCACTCAGTGAATAAAACTTTTCAGAGGGAAAATTAAATGTACAGATCCCCTGGAATTTGGATAACCAGATGTGGGAAACAGGGTAGCAACAGAAAAGTGAGGCTAAATTTCTAATTGAATACATAATATATATTAACACTTGTATTATCCTCATGGACAAAGAATTTAAGTGATGACTACGGCTGACTCTCACATGCTTGGATATTCACTCTTTTTATGCATTCTTTTTTAATTTAAAAAGTTATTAGGGTTGTACAGTCATAAAGAAGGGGCTACAAAGACGGGATATTTCAAACACACACTTTAAGCTCTTTCTTTCCATAATAATGATTTTCTCAACATTTGGTGGTGGTATTTATTGTGATGCTCAAATAGTTTTCTGAAAGATACAAGTTTTGTGCCTTTCTCTAATGAAGAGATAAATGATCAGAATTAAATGAGGAAGCTCAAGTCATGTTTTATTCTACTGGCAGTTCTCTTAATTTTTTGTTATTTTTTTTTATTTTTTTTTCACAGACTGCAGGACCTTCATGACATAAATTGCTTGTTTAGCTTTTATTCTTCTTAAGGCCTAGCAGAATGGAACCGTATGCATTATCTGCACAGAACTACAATATACACATATGGGATCTCTTCTAATCTTCTAAGTACATCCAGTTCTTTATATTGTTTGACTCTCAGAGCAATTACAGATTAATGTTAAGGTATCTATTATAATTCAAGGAAAAGTAAGACCTAGAAGAAGCATTGCCCTTTCCTTCCATATACTTTCTTGAAGGCCATAGGTCAGGCTAATTTTCTATACTTCTCCATGTGCTCTGAATCCCAGTGGAATGGAAAGCAGAAGCTCTGAGGTATTAGAAACTGTTTCACTGTCCATACTATTTTTTGATGATTAATTTGCCATTAACACACATCATAAGTCTCACAATCAGTCTCACATTCCAAATGATTTCAAGTTTGAATATATTCAAATCAGGAGTTTTGATCAGCAAGTAATATGGTAGACATCAGCTGTTTAAATCAAAAATTTCTGAGTCCAGTTTTCTAGGACTGCAGAGATAAATATCTAAAATAGTTCTCCTTTTCCTGCTCCTTACAACCTGTACTGACTTCTGTAAATAAATTCAGAATTTAGTTTCTTATCTGATCCCTTATATCAAAGCTTCTAAATGCGGGGCCAGAATGGAAAACAAATTTATTGTCAGTTGCTTGAGGTACATATCTCATCTTATTTCTTAGCATTTCTGTTGCACATTTTCAGTTTGTTGTGCAAATATAACGCAGTACATGAATCATCAGTGGATTTGAAGATCAATAGAGGAATAACAAAAATAATCTACATGAAAATGTTCATAACTGTTAAGAAACAGAAATGTTGGTTTTATTTATATTATTGATAAAGACAACAGCAACAAGATAATTTTTTTATAGTACCTAGCATTCATGCTTTCATAATGGTAAGCATAAAAAAAAAGCCTTTATTTAGCTGCTGCAGCTGGCAAATCCCTACTTTCATGCGTGTTATTGACTTTTAAATTAAATACATGCAGAATGGTGGAAAGAACAATATGCTTGTTTTTTTAGTGCTAAAGTTTAACCTATGTGACATGAAAAGGTATAGAACCATAATGAAAAATAGAGAAGATTCAGAATATCATAACTAGGGGTCATTAAGGATCTGCTTGTGTTATGGAACACAAGAGGCTGGCTCTTTCCCACCTCAACTGCAATTGTCTGGCCAGGAAAGATCCTCAATGCTGTGGTGAGCATATATATATTAACACTGAGCTTAGTAGCTTTCTGATTGTAACTCTCATAAGATGTCATAGCCTTTATCTGTCACAAAACACTCTTTTTCAACACTGTCATCACCATTAGCTATGCATTTTCACCAGCAATAAAAAAGAGCTGACATGCTGTATTTGTAAAAATCTGTTACTGTCACCACTGCTGAAATGCACCATCCACTATCTCGCCATGTTCACACCCACTCTTTACTCTCCATAAACATTTATAAGCATCAGTAAAGGTCAATGGGTCCCATTTTTTCCATACAGAGGAATTCAATTCCATGCTTTTGCTCCATATGCACTTCTATGTCAGACATAATTTTGTCAGACTGCCCCTCTGCCGCCACCTGTGACATGGAAAAAAATGTAACAGAATATTGGTGGAGAGGTTCAAATTCTACTGTCATACCACCACCATCCACCCCTGATGTCATGCCTCATAAAATAGGAGGTACTGCTTCTGGCCCATAGCATGTATCTGCTCATAAAATACAGTTGCAAAGATTAGAGACATTGAGATGCTCTGTTTTGGAGAGGCGTAATGAGAAAAGTAGTGAGATGAGAGGGTTTAAACTGGATTTAATCTAAAAAACTAAACGTGGTAGGCCTAGTAACTTAGGGATTTTTTTTAAAATTGTTTCTCCTAAAACATAGGTACAGTTGATACTACAGTCCACATTAATCTATCATGGTCAAGAATTCTAAGTGTTCAAGTTGATCAGATATTATTAAACTCAAAAAACTGTAAGGTTGTCAGCTCTCAGTCTCTTGCCAAGAGGTCAGTGAAATACATCTTACATTAAAAAAAAAAAAAAAAATGGCACTAATATACTACAGAAAGTAAACAAAATATTATGACAAATGCAAATGCTACTATTGTTTCTTCTAAAGAACCGAATACATTTAGCTCTTCTAAGAAGATAGAGGTCATTAATAGTTTTTAACTTCAGTAGAATAAATTGTTTAAACTTTGTGTCAAGACACTTCTGGTAGATTCACTTTGTCTACAAATTATTTTCTGTATGCATCCATATATACATACAATAAATATATGAATGCTTTGATAACTTCCTATACATACAATGAACAATGCTTTCGCTTTTGTGTCCTACAGTGTTAACAGACTTAAGAAGAAAGCTGATTTCTGCAGTCTCCAGAGTGGAGAAGAAGCTCAGAAGCAAAAGAGAAAAACAACTAAGAGGAATCTCTGCTTTCAGTTCTGATAGCAACTTTGGTAGGTGAACAGACAATAAAATCACTCTATACCATAAAACAGAGAAAGGAAGAAAATGCTATGCTATGGACATTTACTAAAAGATAACCTTGCTCATTTGTTTGAAACTCTATATGGGACAGACTTAAAATTACAATGCAAGCAAAAGGATTCATTGTCAGATGCTTGTATGACACCATGACAAAATTTTTCTGTTTGGGCTTTGTTTATTCTGTTTGAGTTCTACAAAGAGGTAACAGGCACAACTGTGCGTGGAGATACCCTTGCATGTCCACTCCAATGAAACATATACTGATACTCTACATATATCTATATTCTTTGACTGATTTTTTTTTGTTCTCTTCTCTCAGCAATAAAAGAAAGATTTTATGTACTGTTGTATTGAGCCTCCTATAGGAAAAATATTCATTTTTCTTCTTGCAAGAAATTATGGAAAAATGACATAGAGAATTATTTACATCATCCTCAGTCTAAATCAAAAATATATTCTGTGAATTTATGGAAGTAATACATCTCAGTATTTAAAGGCCCTTAGATTGCATTATGTTTATGCATGCTAATTTATTACTATTATTTTGATTGTTTAGAGCTGAAGTTCAAATTTCATTCAAAAGATTCTATTTGTGTTCACCATACTAAGTAGAACAGGGCACAATGACTCAGTATCTTTAAAATCAAGTACCCACTGATTAAAAACGCTGACTTTTAACCAAAAACCATGCAAAAGTATCATCTCAAAAGGTTATGTTTACCTTCTTTATAGCTTCTGATGCCTCTTCTTATTTCATTATTGTATACTTTAATCAATGTATTTGATAACCTGAATGATTGACATCAGACTAACAAAACCCATACTAGTAAAGAGTATCTCCAATCAATTATCTAATTGAAAAAAAAAAAAATCTTCTGACATGAAGTTCAGCAACTATGTAGAAATCAGATATCTAAGTATCTCAGAAAATTAAGTAATAATGATAGTGTAAGGAAGTACTACATAAAAATCATTTACACTTCTGAGGTAAAAAAAGCATACAGAATCTTACACTTTATTATATCTAATTATAAATATGAAAAGAAAAAAAGAAAGCAAGTTACAGTTTCTAACTTTTGAGACTCAGCTTGAATCTTGTGTCAACCCTGCTTCCTGACTTAGTTATGAAGCAGCAGTTCATTCAAGGAGAATAACCAGATCTATTGTATTCTGTCCCAAAGCAGCTCTTGTCATGAGCTCAGTGACAGAACAGCCAGACAACAAAGCCATGTTTCACTTGCAAGTTCTTTTCTACAGTCACTTTGAATCCACACAGTGGCTCAGGTGGCTGTATCCAAGGGGAAGCCTTTCTTCCTTACCAGTGATTTAGAATAATGTCTAACAGAAGTAATGTAAGACAGATGTCTGAGAAACTCTTGTTTTCAAAAGGTTCAAAATCTGTTAGGCTTCATAAAAAGTCCATCAGTATTACACTTGGATTAATTTTCTGTTGAAATATAATTAACTACAACATGGAAAGTTCATCTATCAGCTTTGCTAGGGGGAAGCCAAACATATCTTGATAAATTTATCTTGATAAATTATTTATCTCGATAAATAATAGGCCACTACTTGTTTTTATATCCAGGCCTGAGGTAAGACACTATGCAAACTGACAGCAACACTTAAATATAAGTAAAATATAATTTTATTTTTATTAAATTATCTCAGCTCAACATAAAGTTCCAGTTTACATTGGAGTGAAGTGATGGCAAATATTCCCAATGTGTGTACTAATTTGCAATAATTATTTTACTACAGTAAAACAGTAATCTTGAACGTTGAAATCTGGAAATCTGAAAAGTCTTTCCTTTCTAACATATAATTTCATACTAAAGACTTCACACTTAGTGTTGACAGGACACCAAAGCAGTTGAGGAAATAAAGGAGTCAGAAAAAACTAAATAATCATATACATCAGTCAGGTGTGTTAGTAATACAGTTTGAATGATCTGTGTGAAATGCTAAATGTGAGCTACACATGGATTTTAAAAGTACACAGAGAAAATTGTTGGGAGATGTTATTGAAAATTAGTAAAGGTCCCCACATTTTATTTCAAGAAAATATACAAACTATAACTGTTGCACTTAAGTCATAAGAAGAATTCAGTTGGGATAGAGGAGAGAAAGGGGAAAGAATTGGAAAGTGGAAAAAAAATTATAAAAATCTGGGAAAAGAAATCCAAGTTGGTTGATGAGAAGGCTATTTTTCAGTTATAAATGCTTTTCACTGAGGGAAAGAATACACACAGAAAGTTAATAAGGGAAAGACGAGTGAGATACATGAAGAAGCATTTTTAGAGCCATCAACATAAGAGCACTCAGAACTCAGATAACTCATCAGTGTGCAACAGATTTAAAAGAGAGCTGAACTGCCAAAAGATGAGCTCCATCTTTCTGTACTAGAATAGGTGTCTAGTGTCTTCTTTTTTTTTTTTTAGTTCTTTGTTTAGTAGAAATTTTGTAGTTATTACATAGACAATCATTTATTTTACTAAACTGTAAGACCTGAAAATTTGCCTGTTCTAAACTCAATTCAAAATATGAAATACTTGAAAATGTTTAATGAAAATAATTACCAAATCACAGAATGATTGCGGTTGGAAGAGACCTCTAAAAGAGAGTTGAGCTAATCCCCCAACTGCAGCTTAACAGCATATGGACAGTCTTCTTTACAGAAGCCTGTTTCCTAAGCTACAAAATAAATAAGTAATTAAATAAATAAATGAACAAACAAATAAATAAATAAATATAACAGTGGAAAGCAAACCATTCTTCCAAAGAAGACTGAAATTCCTTGATTATTGTATCACGTGAGGAGTCCCCAATACAAAGGGCATGAAGTCACTGGAGCAGTTCCAGAGGAGGGTCACAAAAATAGTCAGAGGGATAGAGCATCTCCCCTATGAGGAGAGGCTGAGAAAGCTGGGTTTCTTCAGCCTGGAGAACAGAAGGCTCCAAGGAGACCTTAAAGCAGTGTTCCAGTACCTGAAGAGGGCCCTACAGAAAAGATGGGGTGGGAATTTTTATAAGGGGAGGTAGCAACAGGACAAGAGGAAATGGCTTTGAACTGGAAGATGAGCAATCTGGCCTAGAGAGAGGTGTCCATGCCTTTAGCAGGGAAGCTGGAAGTAGGTGATCTTAAAGGCCCCATCCAACCCAAGCCATTCTATGAGAAGAGGTACGAAATTGCCTCCAACTAGTTTCAAGATGGTGCATGAAAGGTAGTAGTCGTAAGACAGAAATGAGAAAAGAATAGTTTACCCTATTCCTAAATCAAGGGTTCACTGAAAACTCATGCTCAAGCCTGTCTGGGTCCCTCTGGATGACATCCTGTTCCTCAGGCATGTTGACTGCACCCCATAGTATAGTTTCTTCAGCAAATTCACAAGCAACCAATTGCTTTAATGTCTCTTTTTCTGCTTAAGTACAGTTTTCACACAGGATTGGAATTGCATTAAAAAAAAAAAGTGTGCATGCAAAGGGACCAGCACATTCAAGTAGATATCGCAAAGGGAACGAAAATGAATGCTCACCTGCCTCTGAGGGTCTAGGAGGGACCACCAACAACAGAAATTTCCTCAGTGGCATGAGTACTAAGAGAGGTGGAGCCTGGCTATACCCCTTCCAGTCACACGGGTGAATTGCCCCCACCTGTATTCCAAGGGCTGACCAGGTGTCATGGTTTTATGATTTTTGGTACTGGTATTCCACATCATAACATCATGTGGTGCATTTAGAGTTAAAGAGTTAATGTTACAGCTCCATGGATCATTGATAGTTCCAGGTATACCTGTCTCAGAAGAGAGGAAGAACTACATTCCCCAGAGGACTTTGTGATGCTTTGCATTTTTACATGTTTCTGCTCAGAGGGAAAGATAAAAATT
>VXAB01008508.1:450910-473392 GCA_013399175.1 Odontophorus gujanensis
TGAAAATAATTACCAAATCACAGAATGATTGCGGTTGGAAGAGACCTCTAAAAGAGAGTTGAGCTAATCCCCCAACTGCAGCTTAACAGCATATTGACAGTCTTCTTTACAGAAGCCTGTTTCCTAAGCTACAAAATAAATAAGTAATTAAATAAATAAATGAACAAATAAATAAATAAATAAATATAACAGTGGAAAGCAAACCATTCTTCCAAAGAAGACTGAAATTCCTTGATTATTGTATCACGTGAGGAGTCCCCAATACAAAGGGCATGAAGTCACTGGAGCAGTTCCAGAGGAGGGTCATGAAAATAGTCAGAGGGATAGAGCATCTCCCCTATGAGGAGAGGCTGAGAAAGCTGGGTTTCTTCAGCCTGGAGAACAGAAGGCTCCAAGGAGACCTTAAAGCAGTGTTCCAGTACCTGAAGAGGGCCCTACAGAAAAGATGGGGTGGGAATTTTTATAAGGGGAGGTAGCGACAGGACAAGAGGAAATGGCTTTGAACTGGAAGATGAGCAATCTGGCCTAGAGAGAGGTGTCCATGCCTTTAGCAGGGAAGCTGGAAGTAGGTGATCTTAAAGGCCCCATCCAACCCAAGCCATTCTATGAGAAGAGGTACGAAATTGCCTCCAACTAGTTTCAAGATGGTGCATGAAAGGTAGTAGTCGTAAGACAGAAATGAGAAAAGAATAGTTTACCCTATTCCTAAATCAAGGGTTCACTGAAAACTCATGCTCAAGCCTGTCTGGGTCCCTCTGGATGACATCCTGTTCCTCAGGCATGTTGACTGCACCCCATAGTATAGTTTCTTCAGCAAATTCACAAGCAACCAATTGCTTTAATGTCTCTTTTTCTGCTTAAGTACAGTTTTCACACAGGATTGGAATTGCATTAAAAAAAAAAAGTGTGCATGCAAAGGGACCAGCACATTCAAGTAGATATCGCAAAGGGAACGAAAATGAATGCTCACCTGCCTCTGAGGGTCTAGGAGGGACCACCAACAACAGAAATTTCCTCAGTGGCATGAGTACTAAGAGAGGTGGAGCCTGGCTATACCCCTTCCAGTCACACGGGTGAATTGCCCCCACCTGTATTCCAAGGGCTGACCAGGTGTCATGGTTTTATGATTTTTGGTACTGGTATTCCACATCATAACATCATGTGGTGCATTTAGAGTTAAAGAGTTAATGTTACAGCTCCATGGATCATTGATAGTTCCAGGTATACCTGTCTCAGAAGAGAGGAAGAACTACATTCCCCAGAGGACTTTGTGATGCTTTGCATTTTTACATGTTTCTGCTCAGAGGGAAAGATAAAAATTTTCTGCGGTCATGGGACTCTCTGTTTCCTTTGGGATCGACTCAGCAGTGGGTGCTCGCTGCCGTCTCTCCTTCACCATTAGTGTAAGGCCTTCGGTTTACCAGACACTCTCTCTTGCTCATTTTATTTGATTCATTAGCTTCAATTCCAATTATATTTTATTATATTGTGTTATTTTGCTTTCTGATATCTTATTTAGTAAATTAGCTTTCCTCCTCAGATCGTCACTGCTGTTTCGTTTTCTAGGCCCATCTCCCTTTTCCCTTTTTCCTTTCACCCTTCCCCTTTCCTGGGGCGTGAGTCTGCGGGTCCCCTGCACCAAATGTCGTGGAACCGGGCCAAACCTGCCCGTAAACTGCTGACACCAGGTCTTCCCTTCAGTTGTTCAACCAGTGGTTCATGCTGTGACTTAGCAGCCTGTCATGGTATTACAATTTATTTTTGTTATAGGTATTCCACATCATGTGAGGCACTGAGAGTTAAAGAGTTTATGTCCTAAGTCTCTAGACTGCTGAATTTCTGGGTACCTGGCTCTCAGAAGAGAACTACATACACCAGAGGACTTTGTGTTCCTGTTTTCCACACAGAGAGAAAGATAAAACTGTACGCAAATCCTGAGACTTCCTCTTTTGTTGGTCTTCTCAGCAGTGGCAGTTCCCTAGCTGTCTTGCCTTCAGCTTTAGCTGAAGGTCTTTGGTTTTGGATACTCTCTCATTTTATTCATTTTATTCACTTCAGTTCAAATTGTATTGTATTATATTGTGTTATTTGGCATTCCAATACCTTATTTAGTAAACTAGTTTTCCTCCTCAGATCATAGCCTCTGTTTTGTTTTTTGGTCCCATCTCCCTACCCTCTCACTTCTTCCCCTCCTCCTTTCCCAGGGAATGGGTCTGCGAGTCCCCTGCCCCAATAGTCATGGAACCAGGCCAAACCAGCCCACAAAACATTTACTCAGTTGCTATACAACATATCCTAGCCATGAAACTTGGCTAGGAGGTATCTCCAACAAGAGATTCTTCCCAGTATTGGTCAGCCCTTAAATGGGGTCTGTGAGAGGTGGAGCCAGACTCCACCCCTTCCATTCACACAGGTGAGTTGCCTTCGCCTGAGCTCCTGTGGCTGACTCAGTGCTTGCCTCAGGTGATCAATCAGTAGTTCAGGCTGTGATTCAATACTTCCCATACAGAGGAGATACATATTCAACATCATTTTCTGTGTAAATAAGAAGGCTCCAATTTGCAGTTTTAATGCATGAAATGAATCACGTTCTTTTATTTGGATCAAGATGACATGCTACTTCTGTGGTTTAAGATCATTCAAATCCTAAATTCAGAGTAATGGTTTAATATTTTATGTTACACAAGACCATCAAAATAGAAAGTTCATTTTGATGAGTGAATTCAGTTTCTTTGCAAGTGGTATTAGATTTATGCAGAAGTAGAATACTGATTTGTATCTACTGGATTATTTGACTGATATGGGCACACTAACTGACAGTGATTTAATCACTTGGAAATGTAATTTGATTGTGATCATACGTATTGAGGTTCATTAAAGTGAGTGTGCTACCTGATTAATCTACTAAAAATTTGCATGGCTATTCTAAGCATTTGTGCATCATTGCTTAAGATTTTCTATATAAAATTACCAATTAAAAAAAAAAAGAAACTATAAATATTTTTTAATGAAGAGAAATATCTAGCTAGGCATTTGCAATACATCACATAAGCTGCATCTTCTGTCAGCGGAAACAAATATTGGTGTGCTGTAATTTAATACTTTTTTTTACCAGAGAGAGCAGGAAGCTTTGAAAACCTTGTTTTAGTTTGTCTCAAAGGCCAAATTTATTCTGTCAAAGCATTCAACTTCATCAAAACTTTCTGCTGAATTCAGTATTAATATGCAAGGGGAATTCCACAAGAGTTACGGCCTGTCATATTTTCAACAATACCGTACATAATGGCTGCAATATGCCTGTCAAAAGATTATCTTGTGTTGGTAATGTCTACAATAATGCAGAATTCAGACCTTTTAAATAATTCGATAAATGTGTATTTTTGACAGGAGCTGCTGGTTCTAACTTTCAAAGGTAACTACTATAACACAGAATCTCTAGTGACTGTCTTCTACACACATATATCTTGCTCCTCTTTCTATATGTTTTCATTATTAATCATAGTATGATGTATTTGTTTTGGTAAGATGCTATGCAAAGCCATATATTTTAACTTGTATATGCATTGTATACTTATGGACAACACCAAATGTCTTCTTGCATAAGCTTATGACAGTATACCTCTTGCTTTCAATGTCAACAACAGCAACAAAGCAACCCAGTTGCTCACAGGGTTCTGTAAGCGATATGGCAAAAAGTTGTGCTACATAATAAATTGTGAGTTTAGGTGAAAAAAGCCTACTTTTGCCTGCTATCTTACTGGCTTTCTGGATTTACATTTCCAGGTTGCTTTTTACCCAAGAGTTTGGTACTACAGACCTTCTATGTCCAACTAACATTAATCCAAAGCTGTTTTAGTTACTACCATGAAGTGCAAACAGAGGTCAGATTTATTATGACATGATCAGCCTCGATAGCACAACCTGGTATAATATCTATATTTAAATCATAGGAGTTAATAGCTTAATTTTAAGCTTAATTAAGCTTAATTTTATAAAGTTGGTTCTCGCTGTAAGTTCATTTGCCCTTATAAACATGTAGCTATAATGAATGTAATGATATTAATGTGGAATGGATTATTATATTCCTTTATGTTCTGCTCTAGGATTGAAGGGAAGAAATTGTGCCGTTTTCTGTGGAGAAAACGTCAAGCAAAAATTTTTCAAATGCTTTGAGAAAGTACTAGATAGCTAATGAGTATGCTAGTATTTGAATAACCTCACATAAGTTAATTTCATCATTGTAACTGTGGAGTTCCAGACTTGTATGAACAATAGACCCATATAATGTTCTAAAAAATTTATTTTGTGATGTTCACACTGAGAACTAGGCTGGATTGTGATTTACCTCATCAAACTGCAGTGACTAGCACCTGTGCTAGCCATTTATTCTCACCTTAAAATCACAGTCATTAGCTGTAAGACATGATTCATCTCATCCTGAGATAGATATTTATTCTTGAAGTGTTTATTTCTCCCCACTGATTTTAAAGGGAATGCTATATTCTATTTTGGAGAGATAGTTTTGTGGTAAACATCAAAAAGACTGTGATAACTCACTCTAGGTGTATTTCACATAGATGAATACTGGAAGTTTTTGTAGGGTAAAATATATATTATTTTTCCAAACCAATGCCAGTACCCCACCTTCTTTAAACAAATGTATCCAATGATTTAGCTCTGTCATTTGTCTTTTATTTGGTTATGAATTTCAAAGTGCTTTATTTCTTAAAAACAAACAAACAAACTATACTACTACATATATTTTAACTTTTCTTATGCTCCTGTCAAACCTTCCCAATCTTCTCTGTGGCTAAAGATAATTCAAAACTTTTTAATTATTGCACTGCTTCTAACATTATGAAGCAAATACCAACAGGTTATCTGTCATTGGTGAAAAAACAATATCTAATTAACCCAAAGTAAGCTCACTATATTCACATAACAGACAGTGGAAGGTTAGCCCTTGGGAACAGATACAATATTTTTATTTATCAGTTATAGATTTAAAATGTTAGAACTGATGTAAATCCATTAACATTCATCATCAGCACAGACAAATAGGTGCATCATACTTCTATGTTTGAAGCACTGGATTCTTTTTCCTGATGTACAAATCAAGTCTAAATATCCCAATACTTATATGGGTATAATTTAAAGGCATGTATTATTTTGGCATTTAAAACATGTAAATAATTTACTTAATATATAGTTATTATGAGGAATTTATCAATTTCTTATTTATTTATTTATTCAGTCAGTCATTCTGATATCAAATATTAAAACAGCATTAGCTTGCTAAGATCATTCCATATCAACAAGTACATTCTGCAGAAAGAATATCAATTATCTGTTCTATGTATGTAAAATGTATTTTTTCCTCCAAAAATATCATACTTTTCTGCAAATACCCAAATGAGCAAATTAAGTTAATTCTATTCCTTCCATGAATATAAGATATTTGGCTAATAGTGATGAAAATTACAGAGAAATTCTGCAGAGATTTATTTTGTCTTCATGAATGTGATGAGAAAATAGGGACATGTAAATCACAAGGGTACTAATTTCTTCAGCTTCTGATTTACAAATTAATGGCAATGTAAAACATGAAAATTTCAATTAAACAAGAATAAAGATAAATTATTGCTACCCTGGAGGCTTTTCTGAAAAGACTCTAATGGTGAAAGGAAGATTCTGATTTTCTGTACTTCTTGAATCCTTGTTTGTAGTCTTGTGAAATTAAACACAGAAAGAGCTTTTGCAGTCTTTGAAAATGCACAAACTTAGTACTTCAGTGTGTAATGAAGGAAAAGGCTGTGTGAATACCTACTGATAGTGAACTGGCTAAGGTTTTAGGTAATTTGTATTTTTCAAAATACAGACTTTGAGGGAAAAATACTGTGCTAATTTGCATGTATGAAAAAAGCCCAGTATCAATATAGGAACTTATTTTCTCTGTTCTCTGGACACTTAAATGTCAGTGGACTGAGATTTAAAAGCCTGTGCTTCCCTCTGAGGAAAGCATATTTGTACAGTCCAATATTACAAAGAAGACACAATACATATTTCCTAAATTTAGCATAAGAATGTATTAATACTTCTGGAAGCTACATGGTTATTTGAACTTTGGTAACACCTGTACAAAATAATGCTAAAAATTTTCTTGTTCTATTTGGGAACAATTTTCTGAAATATCCTTTCTAGCTTGCACTACACTGAAAGAAAGAGGCAATAGGCTGAATAAAAGGAGTGTTATTTCAGTCATGATAGTGTCTATGAGCCTTTATAAATAGAAAGCAATATAATTCTATCAGCCCTTCCTCTTTCTCCTCAAGCTGATTGCCTCACAGCCAGCTGTGATAGTTCCCACTAAACTCCAGTCTCTACACTGATAAAGTCAGTTTTTACACTGTTCACTGTTGGGTGCTAAATCTTCTTAGTCAATTACATTGTGTGTCTAATTGTTTGTGCCTTTAACAATTCAAAGTAATTTCAGAAGATATAAAAAGAACCTGTGAGTGTTATTGTCATCAAAGATCTATAGATGTTTTTCTGTACCTGTACAGAAACCTACAAGTAAAAAACGTATTTCAAGTTTTCCTTGTTTATCTGTTCATAAATTTCACTATATAAGCAACCATAGGGAAAAAGGTTGGTGGTGAGGGATTTAAGATTTATATCGTATATCATTTTTTCCAGAGATAATACCATTTTTTTTAAGATGTGCTTTTATCTTTGTATAACTCTACATATAGATTTTAGAAAAGTAATCAGAACTTTATTATCTATGTGAAGTTGACCTTTTTCAAAATGGAATTGCTTAATATCCCAGAAGGATTTGTCCCCATGCTTTAATTATTTATCCTTAATATCTTTGGTACTCTAAGGTTGAAACAAAAAATCAATACTCCTCTTGTATATTAAAACTAAAGCTCAGAAGAAGCTGATGTGTGGAATACCCTAAAAAGATGCATCTAGCCTTCTTCAGTATAGTTACTGTTTCGATCTTTCTCATACTTCTTAGAAAAAGATCCACTAAAATATGGACCAAGAAAGGACTTCATGATGCCTAAGGTTGGAACCTTAAATTTGTAGAAGCAATGTTTCCTTAGGAAAATTCTAATATTCAGGATCAAATCAAGCATCTCATTCCATTGTTGAAAAAAACGGTTATGTTTTATATAAGTATTCTCACAGTTAGATTTTTGTCCTATTGAGATAGAACATGCAGAATGGTAGAGCCCTACAATAACCCTATGTTTGCATAAATATGCACAAAAATTCATAAACACATGCACTATAACAACTGTTAGCAAGTCTCTCATTATTGTTTCTTCTCCAAATGGAACTGTCTCACTTCTTTAATACTTTTTCATAAGTCTAATTTTCTAGTCCTTGGTTCATTTAGAGTAGCTACTCAATGCATCATGCAGTCCACTTTATTTCAACGCGATTTGTCCTATCATGGTTTCAATATTCAGGTGACTTATGTTCAGCTAGTGATTCATTTCAACATTCGTATCTTTATTTAGCTTGATCAAATCAACTGATCTCTATTTTTACAGCAGACATTTCATAGATTCATAGATTCATAGACACATTAGGTTGGAAAGGACCTACAAGATCATCTAGTCCAACCATCCTCCTATCACCATCCCTACCCACTAAGCTACTAAACTAAATCCCTTAGCACCTCATCTAAACACTTCTCGAACAGTGCAAGGGACAGTGCCTCAACAACCTCCCTAGGCAGGCCATTCCAGTGCCTGACCACTCTTTCAGAGAAAAAATTTCTCCTCAAATCTAATCTAAATCTTCCTTGGCGCAACTTGTGGCCATTCCCTCTCGTCCTGTCACTAGTAATCTGGGAGAAGAGGCTGACCCCCTCCTCACCACAACCCCCCTTCAGGAAGTGGTAGAGTGTAATAAGGTCTCCTCTGAGCCTCCTTTTCTCCAGACTAAACAATCCCAGCTCCCTGAGCTGCTCCTCATAAGACTTCATTTCTCATGAATGTAAACTATTTGGACTCTCGGAGACCAAGGCACTGACCCTGGACTTACTCAGTTTAAGGTTCAGGGATAGAATGAATCTGTCCACCAGCTCAAAGATGACCAGGGAATAGTTAATAGGCTCTGCATACTTTCTTGCTTTTCCATGTTTTGCACAGGATCCTCACAGAGATATGAGATGCAGCATACTTATGTGTGGTAATTTCCTGTGTTGCTGGATTTAGAAAAAACAAACCTGTGGGAATTCAGTCAAAAGGAAGAAATGAATCTCCGATTTGTTCTGTTAGTGAATTTAATGAAGGAAAATTTTGCTATTCCGTTATGATTTGGTGTGTAACCCAGCTTTTTTATTACTGAGTTTCATTTATCTAAAAGGATTTCTCTTCAAATAATTGAGATAATATAAACCTCTATTCCCGTTTCTAACATACTAATAAACTCTGCTAACCTTTCAACTGTAAAATCAGCAAGAATACCCTCTTCTTGTCATTTGAGACCGTTAAAGAGAACATTCAGTCACAGGATAAGCAAATTCTGTGATAACACTGAAGATATCTGCTCCCTTTACTGTTAGATGGAGTGCTCTAGTTATTGCTCCGTGATACTGTAACAGTTAATCTATTATTTGTATCCTAAATACCCATGTGGAGAAAGAAACAACAAAGAGCAAATGAAACCAAAGAATCATCACATTTAAGTTTTCTGTTTGAGAGCTGAAATGTACTTCATATTAACATGAAGCGAAAGCTTATCTATTACATAAATAAAGAATTGGATTTTTCTTGGAAACCAACGTTAGATAATAGTCTGTTTGTGTTGTTGCTAGTTTTTTAATGCATGAGAGGAAAAAGAAAGGATGAATGTTAAAACAAAATTCAGTGAAGTAATTTCTTTTGGAAATTATATCACTCGCACTTTCAAAATTGAGTACTAACAGAAAAACTTGCAAAAGTTGGCAGTCAGAAACACTCTCTTTGCATATGTAAAGAAGCATATCTTCAGAATAAAGTAGAATACTTACAGTTAAGCAGCTAAATCTGTGATCATCTTTTGTTAAGAAAAGAGAGACAAAAAAGAGAAAAGAGAATTTGAAGCCTGATTCGCAACATAATTCATATATGAAAACATAAAGTACATATTTGTAACTTTCTGAGCATGGGAAATCTTTCCTCTTTCTTGCTTGGCACGAGAAAGAGCAGAGTACTGATTAAATCTGAAGCACAAAGTCTGATTCTGCTTCAAGTTTCCAGGAATAGTTCCTGATTCCCCAGGGTAGGTAGTAGGCTTTGTAATTGCTTCAGCAGTTCCGTAGGGGAAGAGATGCATTCAATCACTCGAAATACCAGGTAGGGCTGAAAACCTCATTCTGCGGGGCACCTCTCTAGAGGAGCTCATTGCCAGAATAAAAATCTTCTGAAATTAGTAAGGTTTCTAGTGAATGTGAAAAGCAATTTACAGAGCTCCTTTTCCACTTCTCTATCTCAAAAAATGTGAAAAGATAACTGTTTTTGTGTTTCACTAAACACTATAAATTTTTGAATAAAAAAAAGGAGAGAAAAGGTATAGTAATTTCGATGCTTGTCAGTCTTCTTGTGCATCTGAAGATACTGGTTTTTATAGTGCACAAACTGAAAGTTCAAAGCAAATTGTTTTGACATAGCTTTATTGCAGTTGTTACTCAAGAGGAATCTTTCTTAAATATTAAAGCAATTAATCATGATGAATCTTCTGCATAATTACATGAGACTGATACATGCAGAATAAACTGTTCACATGTTTTCTGCTAAAACATTATGTTCTCCCAGCAGAACCGCTATCCTCAGGTAAACACATCTTTAATGGTTAGTGGAAAGGAAACCTGAGGAATCCCAAGCCTAGCAACAATAAAATTTACATGTATGTGTGTATGTCTCATTCTGTCTCTCTATGTGTGTGTGTGTACAGGTATGTATGTATTTATATATATAAAATATAATTTCTGTTTCAAACTGATTTTGTAAAGCAAAGTTGCCCTGGATATTTATTGCTGATACTAGCATAAATTCATAAATTAAATCAGATTCCACTCCTTGGAATTATAGTTGTCTTATTTTTGTACTCCAAGATATTGGGACCAATAGTAATTTTCCATCATAAGTATTTGGACCCGATGCAGTGCTCAGGTGCTGGCAACATGGCTCCACGCTGGACATAGTTGATTCCAGCTGGCTCCACCAGCCCCACCTCAGGGAATGGCTGGTCCCAGCAGCCATGTATGGTTGTGTCTCTGTGGTAGGATATATTTAGATATTTTACTAGCTGACTCTGGTTGAATTTATTTTCTAATGATGGATGGGACCACCTGCTCTCTCAGACAAACTCACAGACATTGCAATATTACCAGATAATGTATTTTTGATACATTAAAATATCTTAGAGTCTGGTTATTCCTTGATTCTGCCTAGTACAAATTGTTTCAATCTGACAGACTTCATAATATTTCCTTGCTTAACATTCTGAAAGCTCAGTTAGATCAACGATTCTGAGTGCTCTTTCTTTAGAACTGTAGTTTCCATTCCTTGCACTGGTATATGCTTCATTAGTGATCAGAAAGATAATGACTGACACTTTGTAATTTAAGCATTAGTAACTCTTACTGCTGAGATGCAATCATAATCAATTTTCTTAACCTTATTTATTATACTAGTTATTTTTGCCTTGAAAGATTATTCAAAGTTGTATTTCACCTTTTGTATGAAGGGGAACCATCAATAGCGCACGAAGAAATAGGAGATGACCATGATACAAGATCATCATTTCCAGCTGTAACTCCACTGGTGAGTACCAGTAAATGCCTTGAAAAGAGCACAGGAATGCAGCAAGTTTCAGAGATGCTTCATAGGAAGTTCCTGGTCACCATTTGATGTCTAAGAAAAAAATTTTCAAGAAGTTCAGTGATTTAGTTATGCACCTGATAAAGAACTTTGTTTTGTTTTGAACTGAATTCTGATAGTTTTGTTTGATACTCCTTAGTTTGAGTGTTGGAAAATTTATGAACTGTCATTTTCAATTTATTCTTTATATTAATAATGTTTTTATTTGCTTGTTTTGTTTGCCATAATCTCTTCTATGGTCCCTTCTACAGATTGAGAAGTCTTAGTCCATTTAGTTTACGTTATCTGAGCTCTCTTGATGTGAGTGATGCAGCTAGGTTTGTCATCTTTGTTGCCCTCATCTGTTGCCCTTGCTTTTAGAAGTTACATGGTATTATTTCAAGATAAGGGGGCTATTTTCACAGAATATTCAAAATGTTTGGTCATGTAATGTTTTTGCATTTTTTTTCCTCTTTCTTTCTTAATACTTCCATTTTTTCTTGACCACCTTTGGACCTTGTCCTGCTCTTTTTCATAGACCTCCTTATTTTTCAGTGGCAGAGGAAAATTTAAAGATCATTACTATTTATACAGATCAAGACAATTTTTCTCCTATGAGTCATATATCTATATTAAATTTATTTATATTAAATTTCACTTGCTATTGTTATTAGATTCTTCTTTGTTATCCTGAATAACTAAATAACAAATTTTATTACTGGATTACTCATACCTACCCCCCCAGTCTTTTCTTAGATTATTTATGAAAACACTGAATAGTAGAGGCTACAGAAAAAAGTCCTGTATAACTGTACTTGTAATCAATTTCTGATTTTTAAAGCTTACCTTTCACCTTTATTGCTTGCTTTCTATCTTTTAATTTTAAATTAGTTTCTATTTACACTGCAACTTAGTTTCTTTAAGGATCTTATTGGAAATCTAAGTAGACTATATTATGTTTCCTTTCTCCAGGGACTTATTAATTGCTTCTTTAAAAAAAAAAAAAAATAGTTTTTTAAGGAAATAATTTTCTTACTAACAGACATACTGACTCTTCCAAAGTACTGCACATTCATTCACATACCCAGTGATTTCTATTCAGTACAATATCTGCAGAATGCCAATATAGCAGTAAAGGTCTGTAGTTCTGTAGATCTTCCCTAAATGCTTTTTATAAACTGCCACTACATTGCCATACATCCGATAATTTTGTTGCTGTTTGCTTGTTTGCTTTATTGAATAGGATGCTGCCCTTCAAATGATACTTCAGTGTCACTTTGTACCACAGGTTGCCCTGTCTGCAGCTCCGTGGCTGCTCGAGATCTGCTTCATGTAGTGGAGCCCATGGGCTGCAGGGGGACGGCCCGCTCCTCTGTGGGCCTCTCCTGGGCTGCCAGGGAGCTGCTGCTGTGTGCCTGGAGCTTCTCCTGCACTGACCTTGCTGCCTGCAGGGCTGTTCTCTCATGCCTCTCACTCCTTTCCCAGCTGCTATTGCATAACGTTATTTTCCTTCCTTATATCTGCTCTTATCCGAGTACAACCATCATCATTCATGCTCAACTCTGGCAGTGGCAGGTCTTTTATGGAGCCAGATGGAGCTGGTTCTGGTCTGACAAGGGGCAGTGCTGGTCTCTTCTGCAGCCCCTCCCGCTACCAAACCTTTCCATTTAAACCCAGTGCATCCATATGTTCTGCATTGCTGATACGATCTTACTGACCATCAAGGCTTCATTCACATCTTTTTTTTTTGTTTTCTTGGATGGGGGAATCATCAAACTACAACCTTGCTTTTGGTACCACTTATTTAATCTGGTCATAAGATCCCAGTTTAGTCTTTGATTGTCTGACACCAGTAGTCCTTCTATAGGTATATGTGATTCTTTCTGTTTTCTGTTGTTTCCTTATTCTTAACTATTTCTCTGGTAAATGAATAAACAAAGTACAGATAAGTTAGATTCCAAGGCTTTTTCACAAATCCTTCACAAACAAATCTTCTTGGTTCTCATCTTCTGTTCATTCTTTGACATATACTTCTACTCTGAATGCTTGTCCTAATTCTGTCCTAATTATCCATGCCTGCAGCAGGGAGGTTGGAACTAGATGATCTTACATGTCCCTTCCAACCCAAGCCATTCTATGGTTTTATGATTCTAATAGTCACTAATTTGTCACCATTTTAATAATCTCTTATATCTTTAGTAGAGATTCATAGTTTACTAAAACCTGGTTTAATTCAAACTTTAAACAATGTGGGGAAAAAATAACAGAATCCTTTTCTTGCAGTCAAAAATAGCAGTGCCATATATTGTTTGAGTTCTGGTGAATTAGAATTAAATAAGGTACAATGTTATGGCAGACCAGGTGGCTTAGCAGCTGTTCAGAGTGTTGTGGAATAGGATGCTTGGTTTGAAAGCAACCTCATCTATCTTTCTCTCTTTCTCAGCCATTCACTTGGCTGGGAAAGCTCAGCCACGCTGGTATTGTGAAGGTGATGCAGTTATATGGCCTGACCTTGGCTCCTCTGTGGAGAATGACTAATGATGAGGGATGTGAGCAAAGGAGCAGGGGAAATGACAGGTGCTGAAGATATGGATACCTCCTGCTGATCAGCTGATAAAGTAACATAGAAGCTGCTGGCCTGCTGTTTTTCTTGCTGCATTTATTTTTTCTAGTGGCTGTAATACACAGTGATTTGCTCCCACTGCAATCCAATGACATATCTAAATTAGCAGGTGCAGACAAACCTGAGTTTGCACTGCCCATGCTGTGCAAGCAGTGAAACTGAGGGATAGAAGGATCTGAACATTATTGCTGTTAGATGCAATATAATTTTGTTGTTTGTAGTAACTTATTTAAAACTCTACAGGCTCTGCCCTCTAACTTCTATCCTAGAAGAACATAAGAGGACTTCTCTATTCTTCGCTCATTTATGCCTTTAACTTGCAGCCCACAAGCAGACTACTTTGAAGTTACAAATTATCCATAGCAGCAAGCCCACATCAATAAAGGTCTTTTTGTAGTAGCTGAGTTTTACAGAAAGCGAAAGTTCAGTTCATGAGTGGATTATTCTGTTTTGGTTTTTTTTTTCTAGTGTATAGGGAAGGAATTGAGGTCTGTGATAGGACAGTACCAGTCCTGTCAGACTGGCCAAGATGTGTCCACAATCTACTCTGCTGAACTGTCTTTTGGCAGAAACAATTTGGTTGCTCTGAAAAAATTTATTTCAGGATCTTCTAAAATAATATTTATGCATTTCTTGGGGATGTTTGAATTAAAAACAGACAAACAAAAAAAAAAAAACCTTTATAGAGTTTTAAGCTCCTCATGATCTAAATTTTCATAAGACTAGGATGTATCAGCGCAAAACATATACAGACAGCTGCATCTTTTACCCTACTAAATAAGCATATCCTAATACAACATCTAGAACAAAATGAGTTGAGAAAATATTTGATCTTACTTTAACTGAATACAAAGACCAAAATTTCACTAATTCTTGTGTTTTCACTATCTTGAATAAATTGAAGTCTTGCTTCCATCTGTAGTCATGTAGATGAGCAAGAAGTGAGTGTGAGGAACATGAAGCATGTAATGAGCATTCATCTTATTGAATGTGTAATCTACCATGTCAGAGCATGAAAGAAACAAAACAAAAACACTTCAGAAAAAGCTTTCAGACGTTTGGCTATAAAAGATTTATGCTCTTAATCATAATTTGTCTGTCATTTTATAGGTAATACTTTTACATTTTACCAATTTTTTTTGTTTTTGTTTTTGCTATTGTTCCTAAGGAAAAGTAAATCCTTACTAAACAGTTTAGCATTTGATGTTTGCTTGTTTGTTTTTATTCTTAAAGTGCTGAACATGAAGCTGTTTTCTGGCTTCAAGCAAAATAGCGTAACAGAGCAGAACTCAGTGTTCAGCAGTCCTCAGGATTTCATTTTGTAAACTGAGTCTGGCTTACTGTAGTAATTCTCAAAAAGCAAATTAGAATGTATTGTTAACATGAGGAAAAGAGGGAAAAAAAATCATACATCTTTATTATAATGAAAATAAGCCACTTAGGTAGATAATGTAATGCAGCACAGTGGCCAAATTTGATGGCGTTTTTCTTTTAACAACCAAAAGAAGTAATAAAAATAACATGCATAATTCTGAAAGCTTACTCTAGACAAACACTTCATCTCAATATCATTACATTAACTACACTGATGTAAAAAATATTGTAAAAAAATTTAAAATTGTAAAAAAAAATTGTAAAAATAAGAGAGTATCCCTGAAATTTGATATCCACTTCTGTAGTTAAGCAGAAAAAAAACTCCATTGCAATTATTGGGTACTTGTTAGTAATGTAGTGATATCATTGTTTTTACTTAAAATAAGTGATAATATTGTAGTTTATAAATAATATTAAAATTTCAATCCATACAGTTGTAAATACCTTTTAAAGTTTACCAGCTGTCCCATCTTCGCAGTCTCCATTTATAATGCATCTCTGCTACTCAAATATTGATAATGTGGTTGTTTTTCATTTAGACCAACTATTAAATATAAGCTCAAGGAGAAAAACTTCTTAGATGTCAGTTTTTAAGTGTATAGGCACAATTACAGTTAATGCCAGAAACGCCTTAGGGCATGAGAACTACAGGATCTTGCAGCCCTCCCTAGCAGTCAGCTACCCTCTTCTTCCCCTGTTCCAAAGTATCTCTCATAATAACACATTTTTACCCTTGCTGAACAAGTTACACATTCTTTCCTCACTAGTGTCTGGATAACATAGGAACTTTTTCTTTTGTTTTATTCAATGCTTGCTTATACACTGTTGCTAAATATATGTAAACTTTGTTTGATTTGCAATTGTATAACCATGGAATGCACAAGCTACTCAGGTCCATAGATATTCTGATCCACATGGTGAAGATGCCCATCTCTCCATTATTTCTCTCAAGTTCAAACAGGAATTTCAAAAGCACTACAAAAGATTTTTTATTTTGATACCCTTCAAAGACTGTGTAGCCATCACATCTGTATCTCCTCTGTAATAGGCTTTTTCCTGTCAAAAATTAATCAGTGGTCAAGAATATATTTATTCCTGGAGACCTCTGTTAGCAAAGAACTGTCATATGTTAGCTCTGCCAGCTTCTACTGTTTGGCTTTAGTAGCAGCAGATATCAGGGCTTGCAGGTGTCATCAGTGACATCAGTAGGAGTTATGAGAGCACTGACTGGACAGGTCCCATTGTGAATGACTTGATCACTAATTGTGCAGATAAAATGAAAATATTCTTTATCAATTGAAAAATAGAATATTTTGAATTGAAAGTTTGGAACTAACTAAAGCAACAACTTTTCTATGCATTACATTGTCAAGACATATTTAAATAAGTTAATTAACACATCTAACAGTGAGAATGTAAAAGTCAGGCAAATGGCCTGTTTGTTCTCATTTCAAGCAACTTTTCCCTCAGTCGACCTTTAGTTCTTCATTTCCTCTTTGATACAATCTAATTTGTACACATTCCAAAGAGTAAGAGTAATATCAGAAGCAGAGAATTTTTTTTTCTGCAACCCTCATGCTACAGTTTGAAGCTTTCCTGATATGATATAAAAAATTTAAATTAGTAGTCTTTTTTTTTTTTTTTTCAGATAAACACAAGCTTATCTTAAGAAAAAGACAGAAAATAAGTCATATTTCTAAGGTATTGTAGAATCAAAACTATAGCTAAGCCCACAAATCCAAAGAATTCCAAAGTAAATTTGGCAACTAAGTATTTTTGGAGCTCTCTGTGGCATTTATAATACTTGGCATTTAATCATTTTTGGCACATATGATTCCAGTGTATGACTAAGTAATACTTTACAATCTTTACAATGTATTTTGGATATAGTGATTTTTTTCATGTGAGACCTGAAGTTTCACTGATCACCCACAGGAAAAATTCAGCATTTAGTCACTTAGTCTCATCATCTGACAATCTTATCTTGAATTGATGTATATCTTCCTTTTTCAGGTGCTTTTGTTTTTCCCTGAAAAAGAGTAATTTCATCATTTTTAAGACAACAGGATAAATAAATAACCTTGGATAAATAAATAAATAACCTTGTGTGATAAAGAGATGAGAGGCATGTTGCTGAGAAAATGGTTCTTATAAAACTCAGAATTGTATGAACTCATTCTTGTGTCTTCTTTGACAGAAGCAACATGAACTTGTAATAGTGTGAGAGGAAACACTTTAAAGACCAGGGAAGCTGACAGTTAAACATTTCCTATCAAATTTTTAAGGGGATGTGATATGTAGAGATCTGGATAGAGGAGTTTCAAAGCTGAATGAATGTCTTTGGCTGATGTGTTAAGTATAATAACAAGTATATTCAGGACTGTGAATCACAACACTGAGAAGGTAGAAAATTATGATATAAGGTGCAGAAAAGATTATTAGCTCTGACTGTATGTATCAAATTAAGGGGAAAAAAAAAAAAAGCACAACACTATCATAATAAATCCTCACCTGGAGTACTATGTCTAGTTCTGGGCTCCCCAGCATAAAAAAGACAGGGATCTCTTGGAAAGAGTCCAGCGCAGGGACACAGAGATGGTGAAGGGCCTGGAGGATCTCCCCTATGAAGAATGGCTAAGTGAACGGGGTCTCTTTAGCCTTGAGAAAAGAAGACTCAGAGGGGACCTGATCCAGGTTTATAAATATCTGAGGTGTGGGGGACAAAGTGGAGAGGCCAGACTCTTTTCAACAGTGTGTGGAGACAGGACAAGGGGGAACGGACAGAAACAGCAGCACAGGAGGTTCCGCACAAATGTGGGCAAGAACTTCTTTACGGTGAGGGCGACGGAGCACTGGCACAGGCTGCCCAGGGGGGTTGTGGAATCTCCTTCTCTGGAGATATTCAAGACCCGCCTGGATGCCTACCTGTGCGATCTGGTGTAGGGAACCTGCTTTGGCACGGGGGTTGGACTCAATGATCTCTTGAGGTCCCTTCCAACCCCTATGATTCTGTGATTTTATGAAAAAAAAGACGTTGAAAAAATGTATCTTAACTGATTCCTTTCTATGACTAAAAAATGCAAAGTAAATGTTACTAATTCACGATGGTTGTAGTACATAATGGCAAATACCCTCTGAAGCAATCTTGCTCAGCCATCGTTTGCTATGTTACTATTTGCAGTATTTGACCTCTTCCTGACACATTCAAAAGGAGGCTAATGTCTACCTTCCTGTCACTAGGTCTGCCTTCTTTCTTCATTATTTTTTTTTCCCTGTAATCTTAATATTAATTTAACTTGAAATAATACACTTTATGATTACTTTCATTGGATTTTGACCTTCTACTTTAAATTGAGTAGTATTTTACCAAGTAAAAAAAGTCTGCTTCATTCAGAAGGTAAAAGGAAAGCTTAAAGTGAGTGAACTAGGAAGACTTATTTAACAGTCTGAAATTAATGTGTAAACAATTTATTACCTGCCTTCAACTACAAGTTAATTTTTCCATCTTCTAACACTTTGACTTGAAGTACTTCATATGCTTATAAGGTGACAATGAGAGGAACATGTGTTATAGCATGTAAGTTGTAAAATATCCCATGTCATCAAGTTCTATGTAATGCAGCAAAAATGCTTTCTTTTTTTAATATCAGAAAAAATAACATTGGTGACAATTTGCANGGATGCCTACCTGTGCGATCTGGTGTAGGGAACCTGCTTTGGCACGGGGGTTGGACTCAATGATCTCTTGAGGTCCCTTCCAACCCCTATGATTCTGTGATTTTATGAAAAAAAAGACGTTGAAAAAATGTATCTTAACTGATTCCTTTCTATGACTAAAAAATGCAAAGTAAATGTTACTAATTCACGATGGTTGTAGTACATAATGGCAAATACCCTCTGAAGCAATCTTGCTCAGCCATCGTTTGCTATGTTACTATTTGCAGTATTTGACCTCTTCCTGACACATTCAAAAGGAGGCTAATGTCTACCTTCCTGTCACTAGGTCTGCCTTCTTTCTTCATTATTTTTTTTTCCCTGTAATCTTAATATTAATTTAACTTGAAATAATACACTTTATGATTACTTTCATTGGATTTTGACCTTCTACTTTAAATTGAGTAGTATTTTACCAAGTAAAAAAAGTCTGCTTCATTCAGAAGGTAAAAGGAAAGCTTAAAGTGAGTGAACTAGGAAGACTTATTTAACAGTCTGAAATTAATGTGTAAACAATTTATTACCTGCCTTCAACTACAAGTTAATTTTTCCATCTTCTAACACTTTGACTTGAAGTACTTCATATGCTTATAAGGTGACAATGAGAGGAACATGTGTTATAGCATGTAAGTTGTAAAATATCCCATGTCATCAAGTTCTATGTAATGCAGCAAAAATGCTTTCTTTTTTTAATATCAGAAAAAATAACATTGGTGACAATTTGCAACGAATATGTGAAGTGCAAGTGCTTCTACTTTTAGAGGCTGTCACATTGGTTGGGCTGACAGTCAGGCACATGGTTGTGGAACTGTGTCATGTCACACTAAGTAAAGTCCTTCTGTCAAGATACCCTATTAGAACAGTTGAAGTTTCATTGCAGGTTCACTAATTTAGGGGATTACCTGTAAGAATAAATTATTATTAATCCCCTTCTTACTTTGCAGTTCACTTTAACTTTTCTGTGTTCACAGTGTGTCTATTTACTTCTGCTTTGTAAAATTAGTATAAGAAATATTCTGTTGCTTCTACTTTTAATGAAATATCCTACTTCTTCATAAAGTAACAAACAAACATAACGAAACAAAACAAACAAAACATCCTGCTACTGGCTCATACTACATATGTACGCTACTCAATTACCCCATACCACAGAACTAACTGCACTGAGAATATTTTAACTGTGAAATCACTACAGACTTGGATTAGTAGAGGTATAATATAAAAGATCTACTCTAGGAAAATAGGAAAACATTCACACACACCAGGTTTTTTCTTCATTAATGAAATAATAGGTCTTACCTCTACGTTCCTTTGAAGTATATATATATATATATATATATATATATATATGTTTCTACACAAGTGTAGCTTTGCTGTCACTGAATCACGGAATCATTGTGAGATGCTATTTGCCAAGCATCTTTAAAAAGCATCTGTCTGCTGTGAAACACTGAAACTTAGCTAATAAATAAAAAGCTATCTATATAACTCTGAGAATTTATTCAAGCAATGGATATATTTCACTCTGATCTTTTATCAAGAAAATGGAATGTGACAGCATGTCTTTGGTAGTCTATGTAATGGGAAGAGGCCAGAGGATCTTGAGACAATGTTTTATTTGCTAATAATATTCTTTGTTCAATGTGTGATCCCAAATAAAATCAGCAGTCTACGATTCTAGACATGAAATTCCATTTTCTTTTCCAGATATTAATCTTTTAATATTTTATTTATTTTTTTTCTCTGGGCAATTGTTCTCCTGGATGTCAGGGAACCTAGCTTATGAAGAAGCTGGAGCACCCATGCCAGTCCTTCTCTGGTTTTGGGAGGTTCTCTCTCCCAAAAGATGACACAGTGACTCCTAAAATCATTAGAAGAACAAAGAAGATGATACCCCAGTACTACAAGGCCAGTTTCAGAAATATGAACACTCTTGGGTGTGTCTGAGAAAGCAGAGCTTGTAAGGGAGGACTAACACTAAAAGACTAGAAAGTTGTGTATATCTGGATATTTAAGGTGTTTCAGTCATTGAACAGAGTGACACGGAAGTAGTAGTTCGACCTGAATCAGGAGTGAGTATGAAATGAAGAAAATATTTAGTGAATTTTACCTCAGCAAAGAGAGTTGATGCCTACCTATTGCACATGAATTGTCATAAGACTATAAACAGAATGATTGCTGAATTGGAATTTGAAGGTATGTAGGATTAGATGAACAAAGGCTTTGGCACTTAGTAAAACTTCAAATTCTAAACAATGTGATAATCACGAATCAGAGCAAAAAAAGTAACTGCTTTCTTGAATGAATATGATCAAATCAACTTGAGTTCAAGCCTGCTTGATTTGCACAGTGCCCAGCAGGATGGATGTTGACTTCTGAGAACATCCAATTCAATTAATAGAAATGAACACATTTAATGTTTCACGGGTATTAATTTTGTTTTGCATATGTGAAAGCCATCTGGTATTTCTGTTAGTCAATTGAAGTGTCTGAATTTAATTATTTGGGTGAAATAAACTATATGTAAAGATTAAGGATAACTGATAAGCTGTAATTTGACTATATATCTTTTTAATATATTGTTTTTAGATGAAGTATCAATGAGTGACATACAATTCTTGTGATAATAAATGAAAATAAAAAGAAAAATGCTTCTGGCTCTCAGTGTTCAGTTTTATATTGGTAATACAGAAAGTAAGGAGCTACTTACATCACAGTGAGTGTGTTCAGTATTATCTAAGGTTTTTCATCACATAGGTGAAAAGCTTTGCAATTTGAAACTGTCTTAAACACTCAAGTCCAGAAAATCCCTTGAAGATTAAATATCTTTGTCTTAGGTTCCTGTTGTTCTGAGTAAATGTTCTAAAGATTATATGAAATTCCCAAAGTGAAGAATATTTCTTAACTTTATTAGAGGAAGAATTTTCTGAATTTTAGGTTGAAAACAAGGTTTAGGTAGGCAGCAACAGAAAACAGATCGGAACTGCAGACCCCTACAGTCCATCTATATTCCATTTCTCATTTGGATTAAAAGTTCTCTCTCTGAACCGAAACTCTTGATCATTGCTGCTTTTATTTATAAGGTAAATCTATTTGAACTGCACAGTCTGTTTTCTTTCTGAATGAAACTTAACTAGAAGGTATGTTGCAGAACCACATTCACAGAGGCTGCTAGTATACATTCAGTTGACTGGTCCACAGGCCATCTGAATTCAAACCTCCTGCAATACTCGTAGTGCGTCTATATATAAAGTGGAGAAAATATCCACTATTTAACTCGGCAAACCTGTTCCCAGTGAATCTCACTGTTTACTGCATGTCCTTCATTTCCTTGAAGACAAGGCCTGCAATTCTTTTTAGCCTGTTCATGGAGCAGCTAGAGGTAAAAAGATGTAGATCTAGAGCTCACCTGTACTGTGGATATTGAATAGGAAGGTGCACAGTTGTTTAGGTGTTCAGATGCCCAAAATTCACTTGGGATTAGACAGTGACCCACTTAGATATGTAAACCCTCCAGTCATGAGGAAGGGAACTCATAAAAGAAAAACAACCAGGGGATTTCATATGTCATTGCAGTGGGTTTACCATGGCCAGAATCCTCAGGGTCTCAGTACACATAACAATTGTTTTGGAACATAAATAACTTAACCAAAAATGTTCTCTCTCCACTCCTATCTTTCCCTCATCTTCTATCACTGAACTTGATGTCACACGCTACAGAATATCCTTTTGGACTGTTTGGGTCAGCTGTTCTGGCTGTCTCCTCACTATCTCTTTCTTAGTCACCAGCCTACTGGATTTGGTGAGGGTGGAAGTGGGCAGGTTGGGAGCTATAAAGCAAGTTTCCAGTTAAATCCCTCATTACAAAAGGACTTTAAAAAGTTTTCGTGTATATATATATATATATATATA
>VXAB01008508.1:474100-517663 GCA_013399175.1 Odontophorus gujanensis
TATATATATAAACTTTTATTTATTTATTTTTGCATCTCCATAGTCTGCCCTCACCAAGCAAATGAAAATCACTGGGAAACTATCTTCTGACACTCCCCTTGAAATAAGTGTGGCTCCACACTATACTTTCTGATGCGGGTAGTTAAATGTCACCACCTCGTTCACAACATATGGAATAGTTTGAGATTCTGATACATAAGAGAAATGAGCAGCTTAGAAGTCTGAGTATTGACGTATATGAATCTACTAATCTCATTACTAGGATTTTGTATATACTAGTAATGAGAAAATTACAGCACTGATCTTTTTATATGTTTAATATATTTAAAATCAAGAAAAATATTGCATTGCAGTGCATGGTACTGTAAAAGGAAATATCAACTTGGCAGGAGGAACAAACCTTGTTAATATAAAATGAGAAAAATTATGCTGTATCTAAATCAACTACATGCAAAATATATTATCTCCAGCTATAAAACTTTGATCAACAGTAGAAGTAGAAATGTTTCCATTTAAAAGCTTTATCAAAAGCCCTAGGGCTTGTTGTGGAAACAAAATCCCAAACCAATTGCATTAAACTATTTTTAAAAAATAAAATATAGCACAAATGCATAAATCACCCTGTTGATCCAAGCAGAAGTTTCAACTACTGAAAGAAAACCCTGCAGGTCTGAATAAATTTTCTTAGTTTTCATTTTTGATTTTTCAAAACCACTGTAAATCTGTTATTTCTAATGGAAAATTCTTAAGATATGAAAAAGCTACTCCTAACGTAAATGTGCAGAAATGTTTACTAATATATTTTTATTTTTGTGTTCCTACAGGTGAAGACAAGTAGACACACAATCTACTTACTTTTTTCATACTGCTGTCATGGTTTTATGATTTTTGGTATTGGTATTCCACATCATGACATCATGTGGTGCATTGAGAATTAAAGAGTTAATGCTACAGCCCCATGGATCATCAATACTTATAGGTATACCTGTCTCAGAAAAGAAGAACTACGTTCCCCAGTGGACTTTGTGTTGCCTTGTATTTTTACGTTTTTCAGCTCAGAGGGGAAGATAAAAACTGTTTGCGTGTCACGGGACACTTTTTCCTTTGGGATGGACTCAGCAGTGGGTGCTCGCTGCCGTCTCGCCTTCAGCGTTAGCGTAAGGCCTTTGGTTTATTGGACACTCTCTCTTGCTCATTTTATTTGATTTATTAGCTTCAATGCCAATTATATTGTATTGTGTTATTTTGCTTTCCGATATCTTATTTAGTAAATTAGCTTTCCTTCTCAAATTGTTGCCACTGTTTTGTTTTCTAGGCCCATCTCCCTTTTCCCTTTTCTTTTTCCCCCTTCCCCTTTCCTGGGGTGTGGGTCCGTGGGTCCCCCGCACCAATTGTCATGGAACCGGGCCGATCCAGCCCATATACCATTGACAACTGCAACTAATAATTCATAAAAACATATGCTTATAAAATTATCATAACTTTAGTTTGCTCTGATATGAATAGGTTTCCTTTTCTTTCTTTCCAGCTGTTACATGTGAGACAATTAAATGGTTTTAAAACAGAATAAAGAATGAAATAAAATATAATTGTAAACTGTAATATGAATACCTTGAAGCTGTGGCTAATAACCTTGTTTTCAGGGTCATACCTCTGTTCTGGAGTCCAGTCTTATTGCTCTATTGTTATCAGTCTTATTATTATTTCTGTGGGGAGGTCATATGTGCATATTAAAAGGGCTTGTGGTTGTTCTTAATCATAAACTGTAAGTCCAAACAGAACCCTTAACTGAATTTTTTGCCTCAAACTCATGCCAATTGCAAAAGTTAAACTGCACGTTTTCATATGAATATGCATTTATCCTAAGCATATGCATTCTTTCCTCTTCAGTTCATTTGTTTTATAGGCACTAGTGCAGTGGATGAAATCTTCATACTTAGGTTATGCACTGGTAGAAATAATAGACTAATAACCTCTCTTAACATTAGTCATTTCAATGAGCTAATGATCCCTTTTCTTGGAGGAAATCATCTTTTACCAAGTTCTATCACAGTCTTGAATGACTGCAACTTCAGATCAGGCTGTTAAACACTAATAGGTTTAACAATTGCTACACACATTTTTTTAAAGTTGCTTCTGTAGACCCTCTGCTCTCCTTTCATCCTGGGCATCCCTAAAAAGCCAAAGGAATAAGGAGTAAGGTAGGCAATTTTTAAAGTACATCGGTTAACAGTGGAACAACACTTGCCATATAACATTTCTAGATGCTTTTTCTCCATCAGGGTAAATGCATGATTAACTATAACTTAATTATGGAATAATGGAACAATACTCAGCTTCTCTGGGGGTGGGTTGTTGGTCTGCTTCCTTTCTTATTTTTAATTCTGCAGGTGGCAAAGGCATTCCAAAAGGAAAAACAACAATCTCATTTATTGTTAGTGCCAGGGATTTGATTCTTGTTTGTTTTATGTAAAAATGCATGCATGTTAAAAATACAAGTATCTGAAACTTAAACACAACTGCTTCCAGTAAAATCTAACTGTCCTGTTCCAGACCTTGAGCAGTTTTGGGGAGTAAGTTTTCTGAAGTGGGGCTTGGTTTTCTGTAGGATACAGACTCCTTTTGTCACTTTTGTCATATGTTGCTCAGGTAATTTTTTTTTTTTCTTCAGTTCATTAGTCTATGCTATGTGCTCTTTCCTGATACATTTTTAACCCTCACAAATATTATGTATGCTTGCTATATTTGAACTAATTAGCTTTATTATCATGCTTTAAACAAAGTAATACAGACACTGAGCATTGTAGAGGGACCATTTTATGGCAGATTGCATTACTTGTAATGCAGTGCTGGATGTCTTTAGTAATGGTTATTACAAGCTTTCAGCCAAGCTTGAATGGACCTCCAGAGTCTCAGTCTGATGAAGGTTTTATTCCACACACCAAATACTAAACTTCGTTTCCTATGGATTTTACTGGAATTCTGATTTAAAAGCAACAACAATCATAGAGTTCTTCAATGCTACAAAGAAAATATAAATCTGTGGAAAAATATCCATAGTGATCAGAGTAAGCCAAAAATAGTACTTCTCTATTTTCCTCACCATTAAACAAATGGATTTCTGAGCACCCATAAAATGCAAGAGTGGAGCATAAAAACTCCAGTGTGATAGCTCATGCCATTTTGTCTAAGATATAAAACTGGTCTTTTGGAGCATTTACATGCAGAGGCAGTGAATCAGTTCTATTGTATCAAAATATTACCTTTTTATTCTTTTGCTGTATACACTACACATGCAGAACAGCAACAAAAAAGTCTCCATCCTATCTGAGCACATACACAAGCCAACATGTTAATTATAGACTTATAAAATTGATATTAATATTTTTTTTCTGATATAGATTCTTTTTCTATTGCTACAAGTTGCTATAAATTGCTCATTAAACTTCAAGCAATGCAATGTAGTGCTTGCTACCATTTATAGGCAATGCTCTCCAAAGCATAATTAGGGGGAATATTATGACACAGAACAATGGAGACAATTATTTCTGAAGTTTATTAATGCTAATTAGCATATGGCATCTAAGACAGCTGCTGATACTTCATTGCTAAATACTGAGGGACTAATTAGTGTTTGATGTTAATTAGCTTCTTCTGCATGTGCATTGTCCTTAGATACATATACACTGTCACCACTGGGCTATTAAAAATCTGGCCTTAGCCTTCTTGTAGTAGTAGGTTACAATATTTAGGGGATTTTGCAGACTGTAAAGCACAGTTCTCTAAAGTGTCATTAATAGCCATTGTATCAGATTTAACAAGCCAAAGTCACAAATTCTCATCGCTACATGGTACAAAATAGTATTATATAAGTGTCAAAATCATGCATAAATTGTTTTAAAATGACAATTTCTTGTATTTATATTGATAGAATTAACATCCTGAGATACAAAAAGTGTACATATAATACATGAAGAGAGAAACACAACAGAATTTCCTGGACTTGCATGGCTCTATCTTCTATTTAATCTCTTTCATTTTAAATATAGATGATCACATGTTTGCCTTAGAATACAAATCTGGAAGTTTAGAATGTAATTCAAAAAAAAAAAAAAAGGTAAAAAAAAAAACCCGAAATAATGAAGTTGTATTATCTGTAGTCTACAAGCAGGAAATAAGCATATTTTATTTCCTTGTTAATAGATTACCATTGCTTTCCACTTTAGGTTATTATTTAAAAAAATTCGTTGTTGTCATGAATTATAGGATGTAAGAAACTTACGGTCTACCACAGAAGATGCCAAAAAGAATAGGGAAAAAAATGAAACGAGAATGATAGTATAATACCTCAGCTAATATGTGAGAAAGATGTAATGGAGACATCTGATTACAAAAGCAGTGGTGAGATTGAAAATGAAAATTGGATGTAATTGTCAGCACAAACTTGGCCTTGGGATAAGTGCACTTCTCCACTCACTTTCTAGCTCTAGTTAAAGAATGCCTTTGACTTTCAAAAACATTTTAACCCTGCATTGGAAGTTGCTTTGTAAAATGCCAAATGCATGTTTAAATCGTTAAACTTTGTAGACAGGAGTTCTACAGCAGCAAGCTCATCTGTTCTGTAGAGATGATTAAAAGTAGTTATTGGAAAGAACTCTTGGAAAGGATCTCTTTCAGACAGCTTGAGTCTAAAGTTATGCTTAAGAATTTGTGGGTAAAGAAGCCTGATTAAGAAAGTGTTTATTAAACACTGATGAAGCCTCTGCTTCTTAATGTCTTCTAAAAACATTAAGACGTGTTGAATTCACAGGATAAGTGAAGGTAAAATTGTAGGAGCTTTCTGATCTGTGACTGAAAAATTTGTCTTGATATTCCAGGATGATATCAAACCATCAAAAAATATATATATGATTATGACTGAAAGTCAAAAGAAATAAAATTAGAGTCAGAGAACTTAGTGAGAATGGATGACTATTGACAACATTGAGTAATAACAAAAGGAAGCCTACTCTGAAAAGGTTATCACAATTCAAACTGAAAATCTTGCAATAATAACACAGAGTGTACATATGTTGGAATGACAATATCAAATAAAGATTATATGAATGGAAAAATGCAAGAAATGTAGTAGATCAGCTCAATTCTTGCACAGTACAACTAAAAAGGTCTTATCCATATTTATCACTTCATGCCTTCTCATACAGATTCCTCTGGGGAAAAGTAGAAAATTTTATAGTATACGTAAATCGTCTGCTAGTTGAAAGTGAAAGTAACATTCTTGTTCTAAGTTGAACCCTGCTATATATAGTAACATGTTGCCATGAACAGTAGTAACAATTCTGTGTTAAAGGGATGACATTTAAGGAGTTATGTGGGGTAAATCTCCACAGAAAAACTATAACTAAGCAGATAAACTGCTGTAGTTAAAACTTATAACAGCACTAAAAACATCAAGACCTGCTTATTAGATAATCACAACATACTGTACAACTATCTGAATTTGGAATTCCTACACAAGCAAATACTAATTCAGAAATATCCTCTATGGACTGGATAAACTCTCAGTGCACTTTGTAAGAGAACTGTGATGTTCATATTGCCTCAGTTCAAGTCCCAAGGAAAGTTCTCCTTTTCCTAAGGTCATTCTTGCCTGGAATAGCCAGTTGCTCTTGGATTCATCTGTGAGGTAGACAGAAGCATCAGGGGATCATTCAGTGACTGAAGCAATCATAATCTTTTCCTAAGTATGGTCTAAAAGGAATTTAATAAAAAAGAAAGACTTTCTTCAAGATAGTGTGGCAATGCAAGAAATTGCAGCTAGAAAAGCAATATTTTTGCCTCTTACCTCAATTATTGATGGAAAAGAAAGAAAACTGTGTCAATACTCCTCTAAAACACTACTTGGGTGCACTATGTTCTGTTCTATATATGTTGCTTTTATCTTGAGTTGTCTGTTGGTGCCAGGAGCTAAGTACACTGTCAGATTTGCCAATTTGTTTACCTATGTATGTATGTGGAATTAGATACTAAACAAAACTTGCATAGAGAACTATATTGTCTGCTTCCATTAATCGGTATCTGACACCAATGACTTTTCTATCTGCTATGACAGCTTGGAGAGGCATGCAGGGAGGGTGATCTCTCACATTACTTCAGTCTCATTTTGCTGGGATCAATAATTCACGGAGGGAATAAGAGGAGGGAAATAGAGTGTACTTCTGTCAAGAAGTGATAAAGATATTATGAAAGAGGAAGACATTATTTTCTCTCCCTACTGCAATGAATACGTCTAGGTACCTTTATAAAATGAGGCAAGAAGCTTGTAACTTTCATGTTAACTGAATTACAAAGGATCCTGAAAGAATCAGAAAACATAAGGCAAATATAAAAATCTGAATTTTTCCTAATTTTCACATCTTCATAAATTTTTACAGAATCACAGAATTGTAGGAATTGGAAGGGACTTCTAGAAATCATAGAGTCCAACCCTCCTGCTAAAGCACACTCCCTACAGTAGGTCTCACGGGTAGGTGCCCACACAGGTCTTGAATATATCTGAAGAAGGAGACTCCACAATGTCTCTAGGCAACTTGTTCCAGTACTCTGTCACTCTCACTTTTAAGAAATTGTGTAGAACTTTCTATGTTCCAGTTTTTGGCCATTGTTCCTTGTCCTATCACTACACACCATCGAGAAGAGCCTGACCTCATCCAATTGTCTCCCACACTTCAAATATTTATAAACACTGGTCACATCTCCTCACAGTCTATTTTTCCCTAGCTTGAACAGACCCAGGTCTCACAGCCTTTCCTTGTATTGGAGATCCTCCAGGCTTTATATAATCTTCGTTGTCCTCTGCTTGACTCTTTCTAGGAGATCTCTACATGAGGCCCTGGAGCATGTCCAGAGAAGAGGAACAAAGCTGGTGAGGGTTATAGAACACATCTTACAAGGAGTGGCTGAAGGAACTGGGACTGTTTAGTCAGGAGAAGACAAGCCTCAGAAAAGATCTTATTGACCTCTATACAACTGAGAGGAGGTTATGGTGAGACAGGACTTGGCCTCTTCTCTGACATAACTGATGATAGGACAAAAGAGAGTGGCCACAAGTTGTGTCAGGAGAGATTAATGTTGAAGATATGAAAAAATTCTTCTTCAAAAGAGTGCTCAGGCACTGGAATATGCTGCCCGGGGAAATGGTTGAGTCACTGTCCTTGGAGGCATTCAAAAAATGTAGATATACTGAGGGACATGGTTTAGTGGGAAATATTGGTGGTTGATGAACAGTTTGACTGGATGATCTTGGAGGTCTTTTACAACCTTGATGATTCTATGACTCTATGACTATAGCTTTTCTTATGTTGCGTCTTAAGTATTTGTTCACTCATTGCTTTATTTTCAGGTTTCAAACATTTGATGGAAATATATCTCATAATCCTAAAACTGCAGTAATCAGTTTAGTTTATTTATGTACACTGTTCAAGATCATTTTTCATGATCTGAAGATTACTGTAAATGACTGGTTAACAACTGGGAGATCACAGCTCAACAACTGATCTATATGTCATTTTTCATTATTTAACTTGAAAAATATGCCCATCTCTACTAGAAGAATTATACTGAATTACATTTATAATTATGTTTTAAGAAAATGAATATGGTACATAAATCCACTGCAGAATTTTAACTACTACGGGATTTACTGAGAAATTTAAAACAGATTTTTAACATTTAGAATATCTCTCATTATAGTCCGACACATTTTTTCAGGTCATTGTTCTTTAGAAAAGACTTAGGAAAGTAAGGTTACTACCTAGTTGTTTAAATAAGTGCTGCCAGAAAACGTTCCCCAGAACTATAAAACACTGTAAAAACATAGACTAAAGAAGGACTGCCATGGTGATTATTTGATTTATTTCAGTGGGACAGGATTTTAAAATCCTAACTTATTCTTAAACTACTCTGACTGTAGTTAACATCAGTATTTCAAAGATTAGAAACTGAAAGGGAGGAGAAATTGTGCACTTGGAATTATATCCAGAAGCCATTGTCATCTGAACCCTTTTTTGTTGCTTGGAGCTCTCTGCCCAACATTTTTTTAACCACATTCTGGATTTTAAAAGGTCTCTATGATCAAAATGTCAAAGTGAGGAAACACTCAAATTTGACAATCTATTTTTCTCTGTTTATGTAAATACTGTCAACTGAGCACATACATACAGCATGCAGTCATTAAATTAAAACTAAATCCATTGTTAAATATATTATTTGTTGTCTATCTACAGCAATAGGTGCACTAATTTATATATTGCTGATGCACACTAATGCAAAAAGAACTGAAGCTTAACAGTTGCCCTTTTGTGGTGTATGCCCTGGTGATACAATCAATGAACTGGAAGAATTGTAAAGCCTGAGCATGACCATTAAAGAGACTCTAGCTATAGCTGAAGACGGAGGAAAGCAAAAAAAAAGAATATTGCTGACTGTGAACTTGTCCTACAGATTGCTTTAGAGTTATCTTCTGATGTATCGCTGCAGCTGAAAATAACTAGATGATGGCATAAAGAAAAGTGTAGTCTAAGATTTTAGGGGTGTTCAAATGTCTGAATTTTATAAGTAAAGAATATCAATAACTCACATAGAATTTGGGAGTAATTTCTAAAATGCACATTTGACATCTGCATATTGTATTTTTGTCTTCAGTGGGGAAGGTGCTTCTCTTGGTTTTATGGGTCTGAAGAAAGAATGCTGTTACTGGAAATTAAGATACAGGATTTTAAAATCTTAAGAGAAGAGGTTTTGAAAAACAGGTCTCTTTCCTTTTCATTTTTTTTTAATGTATTTTTTTATTTATTAGTCTCATTATTTGATTACATTCACTGAGAAAATTAGATGACATCCATATTGCAGTTGACAATGGAAACCTGAGTAGAACACAGAGTGGTGGTCAATGGACCAATGTCCAGATGGAAATCAGTGATGAACGGTGTCCCTAAGGGGTCTGTACTGGAACAAGTTCACTTAAATATCTTCATCAATGACAGTGACAGAGGGATCAAATGCACTCTCAGCAAGTTTGCAGATGACACTAAACCGTGGTGTGGCTGACATGCCTGAGGAATGGAATGCCATCCAGGGAGAACTAAACAGGTTTGAGCAGTGGGTCCAGGAGAACCTCATGAGATTCAACAGTCAAGTGCACTTGAGAGTCAAGGCAACCCCCACTATCAATACAAGTTGAGGATGTAAGGATGGAGCACAGCCCTGGCAAAAAGTACTTGAGGGTACTGGTGGATGGCAAACTGAACATGAACCAGAAATGTGCCTTCACAGCCCAGACAGCCAGCTATATTTTGGGCTGCATCTAAAGAAGAATGGTCAGCAGGTTGAGGGAGCTGATCCTGCCCTTCTACTCTGCACTGGTGAGGTCTCACCTGGAGTATTGGAGTCCTCAGTACAGGAAAGACATAGCTGTGTTGGAGTATATCCAGAGGAGGGCCACAAAAATGATCCAAGAGATGGAACACCTCCTCTATGAAGACAGAATGAAATAGCTGGGGCTGTTCAACCTGAAGAACCAGGGAGACCAGGCAGCAGCCTTTACGTGTTTAAAGAGGGACTAAAAGTAAGAAGCAGACAGACAGCAGGGTCTGTTGTGACTGAACAAGGGGAAATGGTCTCAAATGAAAAGAGATTAAGACTGAATATAAGTATGTTGAGGCATTGGAACAAGAGAGGTGGTGATTGTTTTGTTCCTGGAGACAGTCAAGGTGAGACGGGATGGGTCCCTGAGCAACCTGATCTATTTGTACATGTCCTTGTACCTTGCAGCAGAGTTGGGTTAGATGACCTTTAAGGGTCTCTTACAACTCAAGTGATTATGACTCTCTGATTCAATGATTCTATGAAAATAGACAACAAAATACCAGACACCTCTGCCAACAAACATTCCATAACCAATAACTCACTTGCCCAAGGATTTACTTATCAGCTTCAAGTATTTTGCATAGGGAACAAGAAAACTAGTCTGGTCAAACTTTTTATTTCTAACTATCAGAGATTTTAAGGAGGCTGTATGAGTAATAAACAAATAATAATGTGTATTTATATTCAGTTGGATCTCTTTTTTCTGAAGCATTTAATATGCTTGCCAAATTGACGAATATTTTGTTTATACTGATAATACATTTTGGAATAGCTGAATCTGAGGTGGTCTGTGGATACCTTCCAATGTCCTGTTTGTCCACTTCTGCTGATTTTGGAACTATTCAATGCATATTTTGTCTTTCATCTGCTCAGTGTGCAAAGGGTGGGCTGTTACAGCCCCAGGTTTTATCCTATGCTCAGTATGGTTATGACCAATAACCATATTTTGAACTCAGAAGATCTCCTATACTTTTCACCCATCCAATATGTAAACTTTTGTCCATCTGGCTGTAATTTCTACTCTGTAAAATACTCAGAAATTCTGTCAAATATGCATTTCCATAATAAGTTTTTCTCTTAATCGTTCAGTTCAACCATAAATTGCTACCGCTTCTTCTGTGTCTTTCTCATTCCTTTTTCACTATCTTTACTACTTCTATGGTTGTCAACCTTGCCACTTTTTCCTCTCTTCTTTTATCTTCAAATGCTTCCTTGGTCTTGCATTTAAAGTGAGAAAACAGAGCACAGAGAGGATTGCTTATTGTAGCTGCAGGTTATTCTAACTATAGTATAGCAGTCTGAAGGCCAGTGAAAGCCAAATTCTTCTCTCTCTGTGGGAGAGAAGATGGAAGGAGAAACGTCACTGAATCATAAATTAAAGCAAGCACTAAAAGGATGGTAATTTGCAGGGGAAGAAGAAGAATATTTTTTATGTTAAGCCTCTAGGAAACAATGGAGGCTTCTGTTTTCTGGCTTGGTGGGACAACAGCAGGGAGGAATACATTTTTAGAGAGTGTCTTGTATCTGTTCTGCACCCTACAGTTGCAGTCATATCCCTAATTCTCCTCAGGCAAGTGTAAAAATGGGACTACCAGAGAGCAATATTTGTACAGACTACATTATTACAAATTTTAGTCGCAGCTTCCCTGAAATTCTCTGAAGCAGAAATGTAAGGTGTAAATGAAGACTGATGGATTGGTATTCAGTGGGCTCCCAACACACTTATACAGGAAGAGTATACTTACACACTTCTAAGTTCCTTATGTATTTTAAGTCACATAGAAGATAATTTTATATTAGAATTGGAAAATTTCTTAGGTAAACTTTAACTTTGATGACATTACTGTTTCCTCCTCATCCTGATATCTGTGCAACCCGAGAAGATAGGTGGGGGGGCAGAAGAGAGGCAGAGGAGGTGGGAAAAAAAAGTCAAAATAGTCTGGACTGTAATATTATATATGCTAGAATGCTTTGTGGGGCAGGACTCATCCCTGAAAAATCAAGTTCACTGTGGTGATAAAACAATAGATACTGCTAGACACCCATTTGCTGCTTGCAGTATGGAAATATCAATATATAGAATATATTGAATATTATCTGGAAAATATTACAGTCACTATATAGATGTTATATTTTAAATGTAGAATTATTGCACAAGTACAAGAGTTGTAATTAACTTTATTAAAACCAGTTTTGTCTAGGAGATTTAGTTTATGTGCAAATAAAGCTTCTTTATTACTATGTACATGATGGGCTACAAGAGAAGACAAAATCGTCCCCTGAACTCAAATGCATCTATATTCAATAAGGGATGATGATAAGGTTCACAAAAGCATAGGCACATTACTTCGCTCAATAGAAGAAAATATGATTTGTCACTTAATAAAAAAAGCCCATTTTTAATCACTCTGTTAGAACAGATCAGAATTCCTCACTTCTTTTTCTTGCAGTTTTATTCAGTTTAAGCCCTACATTTGCAAATGGTGAATCAACTATCTCAGCACCAAACCTAATTACAGAAACACCTGCATTTTCCATGTAATGCCTACAGCCGAGCTTTAAAAGGAACATCAATAAAGATGAAAATATTTTAAAGATATAATACTCAACTGAATCAGCAACAGCATAAAACACTTATGCAATGCACCAACATTCAACTCTAGACAGATTTATATGTCCCAGACAGCTAGCAGTCTGAATTGCTCTGCATGTTAAAGTCTGTTTGCAATTTTGTTTTATGGCCTTCATTATTAACGTTGTGGGTTTTTTGTGGTTTGCTTTTATTTTTAACTTAGTTTGGGATAATCAACAAGAAAATAATAAGGCAGGAGGTATGCATTTTCCACAGAAATCTTTCTTGTGCAAGAACTAGTTATTGTAAAGTGAGAGTAGGAGACTTCAAGGGGGAGATTAATTGGATACTAATCAGAAGTACAGAGGAATAATAAGTAAAAATAGTACTTTGGGGAAAACATGAAATATTTATTCATCCCAGAATTCACATTCTCATCTCTTTCTCTTTTTCATTATCTCCATACTGTATCCACTGGAGTTTTCTTCCCAAAGGGTGTTCTGCTGTCATACTCACTGAAGGCTAATATCTGGTGAGCTAGCATTCTCAGGCTGGCTCATTACTGAAAAATGGCTGCTACAAAAGTGTTCTTCCTCATTTCAGAACTAATATATTCGATGGTAAGATTTTGTATTTCACTCCTTGGAATTTCTTAGTAACTGAAAATCAGTACTGAGATGTTTTGTTCCATTCTGAAAAAGATCTCACATAAGAAGATCTGAGGCAATAGAAAAACAGCTGTTTTGGAACTGCTGATGCTCCAGGTTTAGGTTTGAAGAATATCAGCTATATCAATAAACACTGTAGATTTGTTTACATTGCTTACATTAATCTGAATTCCTTAAAAGAAAAAAAAAAAAAAGACCATAAACACATTTAGAACTTTGTAGAAAACAATTCAAGAAGAAGGCTACTGTCATAACGTTCCAAAATTTACAATTTCTTATTTGAAAGAATAAGAAGAGAAAGCCCAGATAATGCAGAGCCAAGATGATCGATTGATGAAGAAGGAGTATAGGTGATATTTTCTTCTTTTAATGGCAGCTAGAGATAGTGAGAGGAACAGGAAAACTCTTTTTATAATAGGTGGCTAAGAGGCTGGTGCCATCACAGGAATTGTGGTTTTTTCAAACATGGTGTAGTTTACTTGGCTCCTGACCTGATGGCTGCAATGTTTCAGTGATGTAGAGCTCTGGGCTGGCAATGGTAAGGTTGAGTCTCTATGGGTAAAGATCAAGGGGAACGCCAACAGCGCTGACACCCTGGTGAGGATCTGTTACAGAACACCTAACCAGAATGAAGAGACAGACAAGGGATTCTATAAGCAGCTGGGCTGGCAGAAGTTGCATGATCACCAACCCTTGTTCTCATAGGGAACTTCAACATCACTGATATATGCTGGAAATATAATATTACATAGAGAAGCAGTCTAGGAGGTTTATGGAACTGCATGGAAGATAACTTCCTGATGCAGCTGGTAAGAGAGTCCACCAGAAGAGGTGCCCTGCTAGACCTTCTGTTCATGAACAGAGAAGGACTGGTGGGAGACCTAGAGGTCTGGAGCTGTCTTGGGCAGAAAGATCACAAAATGTTTTGAGTTCTCTATTCTTGGGAAAGTCTATCCTTAAGAAAACAGTTTTTGCTGTGAGGGTGATTAAAACGTAAGGAACGTGTGACTCTGATTTCACTTGGATACTTTTGAAAGACAAGAATCTGTAGATTAAATAATCTAAAGTTGGAGAAGGAAACATGTAGGAACAGGATCAATAATTGAAGAAAATACTGAAAACCTGATAATTTACAATCTAAAAACCAGTTTGCTGGTCAAAACATCAGCAGATCAGCTATTCCTGTGTACTTTATAATATTTTACTTGTTTACTTATTATTTGAAAATAATATTTTCAACCCATCACCTCATTAAAAATACTAATTTTTTAAAGAGAAAGGAACAAGTCACATTATGTCAGAAGATCTGTAGTAAGTGACAAATTTGTTGTTTTTTCAATTTATATATTTTTTTATTTATTACAGTTCTGTTTCCTGCCGTACAGGTTTGGTACATTAATTTCCTCTTTGCTATAATTAGCAGAATATTATTGTGGGGTAATATTTTGCATGTGGAAGCAGTGATGAAATACTGTTTGCGAAACATTCTAGAATGCTTGGAAGCATACATAACTGTATTGAATATCTGTTACTGAGTAGTTTAATAGTTTGTTTCTGCATCATAAATAAATAGTAAAATGTAACCAACCTCACAATGTCTCCTCTTAACCTCAGTAAAAGTCAATTCAAAATAACACACTAAAGCAAAACCCACCCAACAAAGCTCTCTGCTTAATTTTCAGGAAAAAAATCAATAAAATGTAATGTCTCCACCGTAGAAATGGAAGTACCATATTGTACGCAAAGACTAGTAATAAAAATCTTCCACAAAAACTTTCCATGAAGAAAATATTTTATCACTCTACTAAAATAAGACTTTCTTTAATGTGGTTAAATATTTTTGTGAGAGCTTAGAATAACAGGGAAAAAAACATATAATAAGTAAAAAGAATGCAAAAGAAGCATGACTTATACCTACCTTGTTGCACTGGTATGAGCAGCAGGGACTTCCTACCAGCCCAGGCACACTGATTTGCCTTCTTTTTGACCTCCAGGGGGAGGATGGGCACCATCTCATGTCCTGTTGTGCCCTGGGAGAGCTCCAAAGTGTGGCTTAGGTGCACACTCTTGGTTCATGAGTGTTTTTTCTACTTTGTTGTCTGCACTTTTGGCTCTTGTGTAAGCTGAGGAAGAGCCTCTCTTATGCATTTGAGCCATTATATATACAGTGTTGTGCTGGTGTTTAAGCAAATAGATTTTTTCAGATATTTAGCATGTTTATAGTGAAAAAAGATGATCGCAAAAGCATTTGAAATTTTGTTCTATTCATCATGTACTGCTGTTTGAGGATAAAATGGATGCAATTGAAGTGGATGAATACAGAGTCATAACAAATGGGAGGAAAATGAAATAGAGACTGACTGTGACTAAGAAAATCCATAAGGTACTAGGCATGAAATTTTAAAAGTTATGTTAGGAATGTCACACAAAAATCTACAGTGTTCCCTAAGGAGCCTATTATTTCCATATTCACTCTAAATATTTTCTTCTATGTGCAATTTTTTGCAACTCTAAACACAAGATTTGATTTACAGAGGGACAGCTGAAGAGCTGTCTCAGTACTGTTGGTTGACATTCCAGTTCAGTCCCTAATAAATAAAATGTATTTTATTATTAATAGAAAAGACCCGACGGAGTGGGCCTGAGATGCTGAAAGATTTTGCAACATAAACTATCCATAGAATAAACTATTGCCTTCTAAGTCTGGGGATCATTTTCTCCATGAATTTCTCTTAGTAACAGTTCTGCTTAAAATTCATGTAGGTTATGGTGCAGATAAAAAGTTAACAAAAGTTTTGGAATTCAAACACAGACATTATCTGCCTTAAGCAATTATAAAAGAAATTGTTTGGTTTGTTTTCTTTTTCATTTTTTGTTTTTGTTTGTTCTGTTTTCATTTACTTTTTAAACAGAGTATTAACTCTTTGCAAAACTAACATTATTCTGGAAATATCATTAATTGCATATGTATACATATATTTTTTCCAAATCCATTGTAGTACACACTTCATACTCAGAGGTAGTGTGTTTTTGTGACCAACTATCTGTAGTAACTACTTCTTCCTGTAGATTTGAAAAATAAAGATGTGTCTTACTGGATACTCCCTCACACAGTCAGTTCCTATGCTGCTGCTTCTCGTTCAATTGTAACTTTGACTTTGCTTATCAGTATCACTTTTACACTCCTTACCATTTTACCTCCTCCTCCTTTAGGATTATAAAATCCCTTGGCAGATGGTCATTTTACATTCATACTCAGAATAAGCTACTGCTACCAGCTATGTTATGGTTATTTGTTGGTACTGTCTCTGTTAAAATAATGCTGAAAGCAAACTCAATCATATTTTTGTTGTTATATTTTAAAGACAAAAATAAAATAATATCTCCATGCATATCTCCCTGGGTCTACATGAATCAGGTGGCTTTTTCTTCTTCTGTGTTGATGTTTCTTCTGTTTGCCTATTTGAGAACCCTATGTATTTAGTCTGACAGAAGGAACAACAGTTTAACAATTGAATTTTCTTTTTCTCAACAGAAACAGACCATATGCTCCCAATAACCTTTTGTTGCCTTGTCATTTCAAAGTCCTGTCTCCTGATGCAATCAAACTTCAGAGAAGGCTACAGATGCCTAGAACTCGTGCTTTTTACAATTTCTGTCTCCAGGGGAGAGATGTCTGGTTTTCAAGTATCCCTGGATATTCTGTGTTAAAAATTCTAGATACCTCTACAGTGAATCCATCATAAAATCTATATTTTTTTAATCCAGTTTCCTAAGTTCGATCCATGCTTTGATATCAACTTTTAATGACTGGAAATGCTGACATTCTGCCTTGAAACTTGTTTGCTCAACATTCATTGCTACTTCACTAGCTTTAAACCCCTTCTTTTCTGCAATTACTGTTCTTCATTTGGTACTATTCCCAAGGTGGTTTCTTCCTTTATATGTGTGAAAATATTTAGTTCAGTTTTGCACTCTCAGTTTTTTTTTTCTTTTTTCTTTTTTTTTTTTTTTGCTGAAACTATCATCACTTATTCTAGACTTTTAAGAGCCCAACTGCATTCACATACTGAGGATGCACACATCCAGTTTCACAAATGGTAATTGAGAGGGCAAAACAGTATCTGCAGTTCAAGGACACAGAATAAGGATAACATAAAACTGCACTGGGGATCTTGTTATGCAAAACAATTCATAGGTGGTGTCTGTAGAAAATTCATTCTGGTCTTACTCTTATCATTAAAGACACAGCTAAAGTGCTGTAGATGACAAAATAATAATAATAGTTAGACAATAAGAAAGGTCATCTAGAAAAATCTGACCTGTGAAAATGGACTTGGGTGGATCTCTTGGCAGAGTGTAAGTGTGATTAAATCTGTGCTGTAAAAGCTGAGTAAAAGCAAAGTGCTGCTACCCTCCACTTTAACCCCCTGGGAAGGAGCACTTGGTGCGGAAAGAGAAAGATCAAAATATCCAGCAAAGGCTTTATAAGACCAGAGCAGAAACCCTGAGAAGGGAAGATAAAGCATGGAACTGAAAGGTGATGAAAGCATTGAGTATTAAACTTCAGCCAAAGACTTTTGCGAGAACATATGACTCAGTGAGGGTCAAAGAAAAGATTCATCCCCTTCCCTCTCACCTAGGAAGATATGAAGAAATGTAATGTAGGACAGATGAGAGAAGTGGCTTCTGTAGTCTTTTCTTGTGAATCCTAGATTGGAGGACTGGCAAATAGGAGCAGTTTGTGACATTTCTTCTCCTTTTATATAGTCAGTATTCCTATTTGTAGTACATTATCTGTGAATTGAAATAAATGTATGTATAGCTGAAAAAAAATTGAAACCACAGCTGTATGTCAATAGATCTAAACGAACAGGAACAGCCATGCTAGATGTTCTTCTAAGTATAGCATTTTTATTTAATTGATTATAAAAAAAATACGCAGTTCCTAAAGTTTCTAATCTCTGTTATGTGAGTAAATTTATACAAGTATGATGGAGTGGTACTCTTCCTCTTAGCACAGATTTCCAGCAGGGTAAAAGCTTACATTACATATGCCAGCTGAACTGTCAATACTGCCAACTTGTTTCAGACCACTCTCTTCCATTGGCCTCTTTGGCAGCGCAGACACATGAAACTTGTGAAAGCACAACAAACTTCCCTCTCAGGAAAGAAAGGTTCCAGGCTTCTCCAAACCTCACTAGCTCTTCATAACCAGCATTCTCAGAAGGTGTAGAATGAGTTCACAACTGTGCTTTCTGATATTTATTTATTTATCTGTTTGTTGTGTTTTTGTTTTATTGTTATTTATTTCTTTTTTTCCCCCTTTCTTCATTTTTCATTACATCAAGTCTGAACAATGATGTAAATTTATGACCAGAAACCAAAGGTAATCTGCAAAAGCCGAAAAGTGTGTATGACGTATTACTTTGTGGATTGGTAAATTACTCTTGTTACTACCGTGAGAAATGCAGATCATCAGTGCCTGACAAGGCTGTCTGATCTGTTCTGATACAGGCAAATCAAATATCAAGAAAAAAATGTTCATATTTTTTAATGAGCAAGAAATACCGTTGAGCTACACTTTAACAAAAGTGTCACAGTGATGTGGAGATAAGAATAAACATTCTTGAATACACTAGTCATCTATTATTTTTTTTATATATTATGTCTTCTTATTTCACTTAAGATGCCAGATGTTAATACATTTTTCCAAAAAGAAAATAAAAGGAAGAAATGAGGGGGGATTGAGAAGGGAAAGGAAATGAAAGCTAGAAACATGTCTACCCAAATTTTGTAATTAGATTCCAAAATATTGAAAGGACATAATTTTTCATTAGCCAAAACAGGACTATCATAAACCAACTTGGAGAATGGTTTTCTCAGTAAGGAGTTTATTTGCCTGGACCTTCCTTTAATAAATCTTACTATAAATGTAATTTGTAGTACAAGTTCAATAATCACAACAATTTCCTTTTTGGTTTGTTACTGTTTGCTTGTATCTCATGGTATTAAAGAAATTTTACCTATTTTCTTTTAACCCTATGCATGTAGACACAGGTAATTAGTTTTATTTTCATATTTACAGCATGGATGAGATAAATATCTACCCAGTCAGAGACACTATACACTAGGCAGCCATGCAGAACAGTAAGCACTGATATTCACTATTTCATAATTAATTAATTAAAAGGGAAGGACAAATGTGAGACATTTGCATGAAGTGTTAACTTTGAAGTTAGAACAGATGATAAGACAGGCGGAGCCAAAAGTTTACTCTTCTTTGCGTACATGTATGCTTGTGGAATAGTGTTCATTTTTTATGGGAGGTCACTTTTCTGGACAGTGTACAACATGACTTTTTTGTTGATAACTAAGAATTGTTTATACCAGATAACTTTAACCATGAAACTGATATTAAATTATGAAAGTTAGGGCAATAATTATCTTGAATTATAAAATATTTGTACCATTTGAGAAATAATACTTCACATTTACACATTTATGTACACCTTGGAAAACAGCACATTGAGAAATATTTACATCTGCTCTAAAAGTTAAATAGCTTACCTGGACCTGAAGTAGGTATTGTGCTCTATAACGTGTTCAAATATGTATGAAAAAGAATAATATTTTAGCCATGACAAAAACCCATGAACACTTGTATCTTCCATTCTGAAAGAAATTAAAGGGAAGAAATAAAAATAAAAATAAAATAATAAAAAGGAGGCGTAGTCTATTCCATAATTGCCCTATTCTCTTACAGAAGTAGTACGGCAAGCATAATATGGAAAATATTGTTTTATTCCCTTAATATGAACGCATCTCTAATTCTAGCTTTGAGTATTCTGTTTGTTTTTCTTTTGCCATTCATAAAGCTACTTTTCATAAACTTCCTATCATGCATGTGATCCAATTTGATCATCCCTTTAAGGACTACTTTATATCAACTGTACCTCACATACCAATTATTAAATAAAACGTCACTCCTGAAATAAGGACAAACATCCACGGTGTTATCTCAGGGTTTCTGATACTCAGGTCCAGAATGACACTATAAAACTAATACCTGGAACCACTATCATGGGAGATAGAATGGAAAAAAGTATAGTTATGCAATAACTGCTTACTACTTTTAGGTCCAGATGTGTTGTTCTTTTTATTTTATTTTATTTTATTTTATTTTATTTTATTTTATTTTATTTTATTTTATTTTATTTTATTTTATTTTATTTTATTTTATTTTATTTTATTTTTCATTTTAATTAAATAGATTTAAAAAATTCAGGCTGTGTAATAACATTTCTGGAGGCGTTCAAGACATGCCTGGAGGCCTACCTGTGCTATCTAAGTTAGGGAGCCTCCTTTGTCAGAGGGGTTGGACTAGATGATCTTTGGAGGTTCCTTCCAACCCCTATAATTCTGTGTGAGTTTGGTTTCAAAGTCATCACAACAAATTTTGGATTGTTTTACTATTCATGTTTCATTCTCAGTTATTCTTGTTTTAGTAAAATATCGTACTTTTTGAATAATTTTTTTCTGGACAAGAGCTGTCCAAGTAGTATCTATACATGAAGTTTTTTAAGCATATTTGAGGATTGAGGAAAACTATAATTACATTTCTGTTTCCACAGAACAAATAGTCCTTTGGGTTTGTGAAACAGTGTTTTAAGTTGAATAATAAGTTCTTATACTCACTGTGCTTTGAAAATAGAGGGAAGTAAGAATGANTACCATTTGAGAAATAATACTTCACATTTACACATTTATGTACACCTTGGAAAACAGCACATTGAGAAATATTTACATCTGCTCTAAAAGTTAAATAGCTTACCTGGACCTGAAGTAGGTATTGTGCTCTATAACGTGTTCAAATATGTATGAAAAAGAATAATATTTTAGCCATGACAAAAACCCATGAACACTTGTATCTTCCATTCTGAAAGAAATTAAAGGGAAGAAATAAAAATAAAAATAAAATAATAAAAAGGAGGCGTAGTCTATTCCATAATTGCCCTATTCTCTTACAGAAGTAGTACGGCAAGCATAATATGGAAAATATTGTTTTATTCCCTTAATATGAACGCATCTCTAATTCTAGCTTTGAGTATTCTGTTTGTTTTTCTTTTGCCATTCATAAAGCTACTTTTCATAAACTTCCTATCATGCATGTGATCCAATTTGATCATCCCTTTAAGGACTACTTTATATCAACTGTACCTCACATACCAATTATTAAATAAAACGTCACTCCTGAAATAAGGACAAACATCCACGGTGTTATCTCAGGGTTTCTGATACTCAGGTCCAGAATGACACTATAAAACTAATACCTGGAACCACTATCATGGGAGATAGAATGGAAAAAAGTATAGTTATGCAATAACTGCTTACTACTTTTAGGTCCAGATGTGTTGTTCTTTTTATTTTATTTTATTTTATTTTATTTTATTTTATTTTATTTTATTTATTTTATTTTATTTTATTTTATTTTATTTTATTTTATTTTATTTTATTTTATTTTATTTTATTTTATTTTATTTTATTTTTCATTTTAATTAAATAGATTTAAAAAATTCAGGCTGTGTAATAACATTTCTGGAGGCGTTCAAGACATGCCTGGAGGCCTACCTGTGCTATCTAAGTTAGGGAGCCTCCTTTGTCAGAGGGGTTGGACTAGATGATCTTTGGAGGTTCCTTCCAACCCCTATAATTCTGTGTGAGTTTGGTTTCAAAGTCATCACAACAAATTTTGGATTGTTTTACTATTCATGTTTCATTCTCAGTTATTCTTGTTTTAGTAAAATATCGTACTTTTTGAATAATTTTTTTCTGGACAAGAGCTGTCCAAGTAGTATCTATACATGAAGTTTTTTAAGCATATTTGAGGATTGAGGAAAACTATAATTACATTTCTGTTTCCACAGAACAAATAGTCCTTTGGGTTTGTGAAACAGTGTTTTAAGTTGAATAATAAGTTCTTATACTCACTGTGCTTTGAAAATAGAGGGAAGTAAGAATGACATTATGCCATTCCTTTCAATTTCAACAATTCAGAATGGTACAATATATTACCTTAGCTTTTGGAGATGTGACCTACATGGAGGTGTAAAGATACTCTGTAGTCAACTTGAGAGAATTTGGAGCTTAAAAGAATAACTTTTTAAAGCAGAGTAGGCAAACAGTCTCAGGATTGAAAAGTCCATCATGTTTTGTTTTTTACTTCATGAATAAAAAATCTCCCCAATTTCAATTATAATTGCTGTGTATATTGATGATCAAGTTACATCTTTATTTGCTCTTGATTGACTGAGCAGGCTGACTGTATTAATCTCAGACAGCAGGGTTTTATTTTCAGCAACAGAATAATTTGGAGACTTTTTTTCAACGCTTGACTAAAGTTTGAACAAAAGAATCTGATAAAATATTTGAGTGTCAGTGTAGCCAGTGCTGTGCATGGAGGGAGGCAAGGTCACCTCACTGCTTTTGTTCTGCAAGCCTTCTAGTACATTCAGACATCATATCAGTGTTGCTAGCCACAGAATGAATATGATTTCTCAGACTCATTTCCTTCCAAGTCAAATTATTCTCTCCTGTATCCTGTATTCTTTATTTCCAAATCCTAATATCCTAAGATTAGATAACACAGAAACATTTTTTTTTTTAACTTTTTGACTTCCAATGTGTGCATTTAATAGAAGTAGAATGAAGAAGATTACAGTATGAATAATCTGAAACATAAAAGATCACACTGGGATCCACTGGGATAAAACAAACAAACAAACAAACAAACAATCCCCAATAAGAGATAGGAAACAATGTTACAGATAAAACATGCTGTATTTTCTTTAGCTTCTTTGTTTGCTCATGTTTTTGGTAGAGATACATATATGAAAGGACGGGGAATATGTGCTTTTAACCAGCAATCAACTGCAAGGAAACGTTTTCTTCNCAAACAAACAAACAAACAATCCCCAATAAGAGATAGGAAACAATGTTACAGATAAAACATGCTGTATTTTCTTTAGCTTCTTTGTTTGCTCATGTTTTTGGTAGAGATACATATATGAAAGGACGGGGAATATGTGCTTTTAACCAGCAATCAACTGCAAGGAAACGTTTTCTTCAGAGGTGCTTCTTGTAGTCAGTGTTGACTTCATCACATACTTCAGATAACTTTCTTAAAAATTATGCAATGAGCAGTACTGAAATTACTCTGGCTGACCCTTGCCCTTATTCTTCATCTTGCAGAACAGTATCACATCCATCTTCCTCCTCTCATTCACCTTGTTTCATGTAGAAAAAAGTCTTTCCCACGTGCTTGTTTATTTGGCGTATCCTGATTCTATAAGATTTTTTTACGTTGTTTGTTTTTTTTCACGAGGAGAGATATGGTAGTGTCTAAACTGTGGTTTGGTACTGCCTCCTTTGTTCTGTAAGAAGCTTTTGATTTTCTCTGAGTTTATTAAAAAAAAAATAAAAAAGACCACATTCAAATGTTGTCCGTCATTAGACTACAGATCAATTTTATAATCTAAAAATGAAACACTAGTTCATTCTAATTCACCTACTACATTTGCAAAACTTTCAGTATAATGTCTAGCGATGACACAGCTTCTCAATGCTACTGAAATTTATATTCCTTGCCAGTCGAATAAGCAAAAGAATATAGTCATTTTCCTCAACTTTTCCATGTACATAGCCTATCTGATATACTTTGAACTGGGATTCATTTTTCAAAAAATGCTCAACCAAAAGATAGATCTCAAAGTTGTAGAAAAAAAATGTTTATGCATTCCTATTGTTTTGTCTACTCAGACATAATAATGTTGTTTCTTTCTCCTCAGTGGATGACCATAATGTCTTAAGGAGGAAAAATGCTGCACTGTATGTAGCAAAAATGAAATAATTAATAATAATAATTAACTAGCAATGTCTGATTAAATAATTTTTTTGTAGAACTGCTGGCAAGAACAAGAAATATTTCCATGACAGAAAAAAAAAAAAAGTAGTTTCTGAAAAGTCTGCATATTACAAAGTGGAAGGTTCTATGAATCCAGAATAACAAAATTTCTTATCAAAATAAGTAAATTTTGTGGTGTTCATTTTTGCTCATATATTGCTCATACTATTTTTGGAAAACATGTTAAACATGTTTCCCTATAATTTTAGAAAATTATTTGTTTAATTAATAGATATGTTCTGCTTTTTTCTAGCGCTGCAAACACTAAGTACACAAGCCTATAATTCATCATTTTCTGTCCATGCATCAACAGCATGTACTTATTCAGTATGTTTTGACTGCAAGGTTATTAGTGCTGATGCTGATGTATAAACCAATAATAGTGTGGGTTATTTTTCAGCTCTTAGATTAAACTGTGGTTCTAACAGTCATAGAAGACGCCCTTTGGCTTACAAAGAAAACTGGCGTGATATGGCAGATTTTGAGAGAAGATAGATATGGAACTCTATGACATCACTGTCACTTATTCACTTTTAAATATGCACCCAACCTTTACTCATAAGTACATGTCCAAAGAACAAAATGATGCCTGCCACTTTGCAAGCAGTCTAAAAAACTACAGTATATTACTGTTGTTTTCAGATGCATATCACCCTTCTCTGGTTGGAAATATTTCTATTACTAATAATTTGTTATTAAATTTAGCCCATATTGCTCTTAAATGGCAGGAAATAATACTAATGAAGAAGATCAATAAGCCCTGGCAAATCTTAATGTAAATAAAATAGAAAGGCTACTCAAAAAGTAATGCCTCCTATTTTATGTTTGCCCATGATGTCAGATGCAGATGATGGTGGTATGGCAGTAGAGATTTAATCTTCTCAACAATATTCTATTACATTTTGTTGCCATGTGACAGATAGCAGCAGGGAGGTGATCTGACAAGATGGCATATGACATGGAAGTGCATATGAAGCAGAAGTGTGGAATTCTGCAGAAAAAATTGCGCCCACTGACATTCATCAACACTTGCTGAATGTTTATGGAGAACAAATCGTGGAGGTGAGCACAGTGAGGCAGTGGGTGGCATGGTTCATCAGCGATGATGGCAGCAGTGGATCATATCTGCTGGTGAGGTTTTTTCAAACACTCCATAAATCAATCATAGAATCACTTGACTTGGAAGGGACCTTTTTAAAAGTCATGTAGTCCAACACCCCTGCAATGAACAAGGACATCTGAAGCTAGATCAGGTTGCTCAGAGTCCAGTCCAGTATGAAGGCTTTTGTTCATCCCTGGTGAAAATGTGTAGCTAATGGTTGTGACAATATTGAAAAAGAATGTTTTGTAGTGGAGAATTTGCTCTATCAAAGTGTTGTCATGCTCTTTGCACAATAAAAATAAATACTTTCAGAGCAATCAATGAATTACCAAATCAGTGTGTTCATCCTACATGAATATTGAAAATGTACCTCTTCATGAAAATGATCCATGGATTTCTCAAATGCTAATAATGTGATTAATATCTTTTCACTAGTGCTGTATATTTGTACTCTGTTCTTTTCTGATACAGCCTCATCTCAATTGCTGCATACAGGTTTGGACACCGAAATATGAGAAAGACATAAAACTATTATGAGAACGCTAAAGGAGGACTACAACGATGGTGAAAGGTCTAAAGGTCAAGACATACAAGGAGCAGCTAAAGTCCCTTAGCTTATTCAACCCAGAGAAGTGTAGACTGAGAGGAGGCCTTGTGGTGGCCTACAGTTTCCCCACCATCAGGTATTGATCTCTCTGGTGACAGTGACAGGACCCAAGGGATCAGCATGAAACTGTATCAGAAGAGGGCCAGGCTGAATATTAGGAAAAGTTTCTTCCCTGAGAGGGTTGTTGGAAACTAGAACAGGTTCCTTAGGGCAGGGGTTATGGCACAAAGCTTGCCAGAGTTCATGAAACATCTGGATAATGCCCTCAGTCACATGGTCTGATTTTTGGGTGGTCTTATTTGGAGGCAGGAGTTGGACTCAATGATCCTTGCAGCTCCCTTCCAATTAAGGATAAATCTATGATTCATTTGCAGAGCTATTGATTGTCCAAGTGTCATTTTGTTGCTATCTCTTAACAAGGATTTATGGTAGAGAGTGATGTTCACCTGTAGGTAGTATTCACTCAGTAGAATATTCCTTATTGTTGGAAGAAATATCAACCGAATAACAAAAAGATGACATGTATAGAAAGAGATGCAATAAATCTTTTCTTAATCAAGATATTACTTCTTTTAGACTGAGGATTTCTGTTTGTTTCCTGAAATGCATAGTGAACATTTGCACAGAAAATGCAGTTGCCAATATTTGCAGCACAGAGGTACCTAGGATGCTGCTGTTTTGAACTGTGCTTTCTTGGACACTGGTAGTCAGAGAGATGGCAGATGGGTAAGCATCTGTTGTTTTAGCTCTTCAGTTAAAGAGGTAAATCTGTTTCATTTTTAAAATACATAGGTTGCTACAAAAAATATTTTTTTTTTGTTTTCTTTGATGTTTGTTTGTTTGTTTGTTTTTATTTTTTCTTTTTTATTTTCTGTTTGAATTCTTTGTCTTGAAGCCAAAGAGAAATGTAATAGCTTCCTGGTGCTTTAAGAGAATAATTATTTTATAGGTAAAAGCAGACAAAAATAAGCATGTGCTTTTCTCCACTGTTTGTATAAACTTTATAACAGATGATGTCAAAGTGATGTGGAATGAATTAAAAGCAGGTGGCATTTTCATCTGGACTCAAGAACAAACATCGAATGTTCCCTCAAGATTCACATTTCTTCGTCTGCATAAAATGGTTTTTGTTCATATTTAAGATCCCAATTTTTTCTATTTTTTTTTTAATTGATGTGGTGTCACTAAAATGTATGCTAAACATATGAATGTATTATCTGAAAAATATCAATTTTTGTTAAATAAATCCATGGCCCATTTTCATTGTAACTGCTGTTGGAATTGATTAACTGTTAAGCTTAGAAGCACTTAAATTAATTTAATTGTACCATAGGGTGTTAAATGCTGCTCAACTGAAGGCTAATGAATGATATTATTGTACATTTGCATAGTTTTTTAAAAGACACATTAAGCAATGCATTTTCCTCACTTCTAGAAACATGGTCTACAAATACACTGTGGATGCATAGACAAGCCCAATTTCCAAAGTCTGTATGTTTGTTTTTTGTTTGTTTGTTTGTTTTTAATGATCTGTGGAAAGGTAGGAAAGTAACAACATGACCGTATTTAAAAATATAGACTGAAGAGTCTTCCTTAGAACAATTTCATTCCAAATAGTCTATCCAGATTCATTGTGAATTTGGCTGTAATTCTGACCATGTTGTCCTGGTTCTGGATGAGATAGTTAATTTTTTTCACAGTGGTTGGTGTGACACTGTAATTCAGATCTACGTAAAAGATAATACACTTATGTTTTCTTAGTTATTGAGCAGTGCTTGCACTCCTGCTGCCCTGACATTGAGGAACTGGGTGTACACAAGAAGATGGGGGGTGACAGCTGACCCAGAATGACTGAAGGGGTATTCCATACTGTATAGTAACATGCTCAGCAATAGAGGCTGAAGCAGTCGACCAGTTCACTGGTGTGAGATAATCACGACACTCTTCACTTCATTGTACATAATTGTCTAGAACACGACTTGTCTTTCACATTGCTGTCATCACTGCTGAAACACACCACACACCACCTCTCTGTGCTCATATCCACTATTTGGTCTTCAGCAGTGGTCAGCAAACATTGTTGAATATTCAAGGACACCATTTTTTCCACAGGAAGAAATTCAATAGCACATCCTTTGTTTCTCAGGCATTTTCATATCAGATACCATTTTATCAGATTGCCCCTTTTCTACTATCTGTTGCACAAAAACAGAATGTAATGGGATATTGATGGGCAGGTTCAGTCTCTACCAATCTGCTATCAACATCCACCTCTGAATTCATAGGCCAACACAGTAAAATAGGAGGTATTACTTTTGGAGCAGCCCTCATGTAACAGTGTAACATAAGCTCCCTAAAATAGCTGAGAAAAACTTTAACTGCATATCTTCTATGGTTGCTCATAGGACACACAGAAACTATTTGGTGCTGAAGAAAGTAAATAAGCTTCAAAAGTCAAGCAATTAACAATTGTACAAGAAAGAAGTACTGACAATATATACAAGATTTTTCTGTTATGCTGATTGTCATAAATGAAATTCACCACAGAGAGAAGAAAATTCCACTAGCTCCAATCTCATCCAGCAGAATCTTTTCTCTGTAAATTTGGTGAAGTAATGCAAATGAATTAGATCTTTAACCATGGCCTTTGCCTGTACTCTCACTGTCATTCCCCTCTCCTCCAAAACAACATCAGTAGAACCCCCACAAAGAACTACATCAGTTCAAACAACTAGAAGCAACAAAATAAAAAATAAATAAATAGATTAATAAAAACAACCTCTCCCTAGTCAGCCATCTTGAAAGTCATGGTTTTTAGAAATAATTCAGGTTTTCTTTGCAGCATTCCTTTCCTGCAAAATAATCGTTTTTATACTGTTTTTTTTTTTTCCACTGAGATTTTAGTATTTTTTGTGTAAAATATGATATCTTGCAATAACTTATCAAATTATATAGATACTATATAATGGAATTTCTTTTAATTTGATCATGAGCTGTTCAGCTGTCTTCAAGCAAACTTATTTAAAAACATCCCTATCAAAATACATAGTCAGACCAGACATCTTCTAATTTAGATTAATTTATTTTATAAAAAATGGCAAGTGTCTAGTCATCTTCCAGTTACCCAGAGACAATTTTACTTCAGCTTCTTAAAAACCCCAACTAAAATACAGTGTCAGTAATTTGAGTTTAAAAAAGGGTAGCATAATATAATTTCCCTGTATTCTAACTCTTTTAACATTTCCCCTTAATTTAAGAAAACTTCAAGAGCACTGGTTATAACTTATCCATCAAATAGTCTAATAACATTAGTTCCCAATTTATTTTGAAAGAAATTTTGTTCTTATTTATAGAAATACTGACTGAAATCATGTATAATGTGAAGGGCTACATCAGCTCAAAAGAAAGACGTAAAGGGAAAGGAAATCCTGATTGTGTATGAAAAGTACTCCGAGAAAATATTCTTCAAACAATTTGTGGACATTAGTACCATGAGTAGACTCAGAGAGATTCATGCATTTCAGTCCTCAACAAGGAACAGTTTATCATTGTCTCTTTCCAGTGAAATAGTTGACGTATACCTGTTTAAAAAAATAGAAAGATTATTTTTCCAGAAAAAATGTTCACAAGAAGTTTCAGAAAGTATAACATTTTTTTCTTAACATGTGCAGCTTGCTATCAATTTTGTTTTGTTTTGTTTTCAGTTCTGAAACCTTGGATAAATTCAGGATTTCATCTAAATGCTGAAAGTAATTCTGCAGTGATTTGTGAAGATCTGTATTTAGTGAAGATAACAGATAGATAAAAAGTGTCCTTCAATAACTTTGAAATGTTGACTCTTGAATGCTTGTCCACACATTGTAAAACCTTATCTCTGGTTTTGAATGATTCTGCATGTGTCCACAACATCATCGAGACGTCAACATATAGATGAGCCCCAAAAGAGAAATGAGTAACAGAAATTCCAAATTTAGCTCTGTATAAATAGGACAAATACATCCATGTTTTGTTGGGTGCCTTTTTCTATCCAAGTTTCCTCGCAAGATACATAGATCTACTGCACAAGTACAGATCCACCGGTACACTTTTCAGATACACTAGTCCTAATGCCCACAGTTTGGCACAGTCTGGATTCAGAGTTTGTGCTTAACTATTCTTATTTCTGCTCAGTAAATATCAGACAATGGCTCTTTACATGAAGCAGTACTGTAATACTTAAATAATTACTCATGGGTTTATGCATAAGAACTGACAAAGTAACAAGCAAGTGAGAAAAGGCAGAGATGCTATTTTTTTTTCAGAGGTTTTTTGAGGTGCTTAAGTGATTCTCTTTCTGTCCAGAATCTGAAAACTCAGACATTCTCATCTGGATTGGAAGACAGAAGAGAGTGCTATACATCAATCAGATTAGAATAGAACCTTGACCTATTAATAAAAGTGGAACAGGAGATATTTTTATAATGCTCAGGATGGTGCATTCATAACTCTGGATAATATTTGCACACCAGGAGTAAGAGACTTTTTGTTCTGTCAGGAATACATCTCCCATAAAAACAGGTGAGAAGTCAAGCAAATTGTCACCATTACTTCATAAGTAAATTAATATTCTCATATTGTGTTAAACAGAGGGGAGGATATGAAGTTAATTACAATTCAGCAGGTGACCAGTAAAAATATTTAAGATTTTATTTGCTAAATTATACCCTGTGATTTCCTGTAGAGAAGGATTTTCAGTGGAAAACTTAGAGATCTTCAGCTGGAGTAAGCTGCATGCATTTGGTATCTGTTTCTGTTTAAGTATGGAAGGTCATACAAATATGAAGGCTGCTTCAAAAATAATGCCTCCTACTTTATCATCTTGGCCCATGATGTCAGAGGCAGTTGTTGGTGATATGACAATAGAGATTGAACCCTTCCACAATATTCTGTTTGAATTTGTTGCTGTATGACAAATGGCAGTGGATAGGTAATCTGACAAAATGACATCTGACATGGAAGCATAGATGAAGTAAAGATGTGCTATTTAATTGCTCCATATAGAAGAAAAAAGCACCTACTGATATTCATCCATGTTTGCTGAATGTTGTAGGGACCCAACTGTGGATGTGAGCACAGTGAGGCTATGAGTGGTACATTTCAGCAATGGTTCTGTCATAGCAGCTGTGAAGCAGTGGGTTACCTCTGCTGGTGAAGATTTTTATGAGTGCAGCATGCAGACTTTTGTACTTTGCTAGCAAAAGTGGATAGATAATGGTGGTGACTATGTTGAAAAATAGTGTTCTGTAGCTGAGAATTTGCTCTTTCAAATGGTGCTGTTGTGTTTTTTATATTTGCTATAGTTTCCACAGATATAAATAGGAGGCATTTGTTTGGGAACAGTGACTTACGTTATGTAATCTTCTGCTGCGGTCACTTTGTCTAGGAGCAAGTTCGTAGCATAGGCATTGTCTCTTTTTGCTTCTTGGCCTCAGAGCTAGGGAACCATCCTATGCACAACAAGGTTGTTGCTATGAACAGCACATTGTCACAGTTCTGCCTGGTTGAGCCTATTTCCTTGAAATGGGACAAAGGGACCCATGGCCCAACAACAGGTAAAGGGGAAGGGGAGAAGGGAAAAGACAGGAAGATGGGACTGGATGAGGAAAACTGGCAGTGAGCTAAGGGAAAAAAATCTTAATTTGCTAAATAGAATAGCAGAATGTGAGATAATACAATATAATTTGAATTGAAGCTAATAAAAACATGCACTCATCCTCACAGATAAAAAAGAAATATGAAAACACAATGCAAGAATAAACAACACTGCTTTAACAAGAATGGAAAACAGAAAAAGAAAGTCGTGAATAACTGAATATTTCACTGCAACATTAGAAGAGAAGAATATCTTAACAAATTTTTAAAATCACCAGCACTATTTTCTATACAAGTAAGACCCTCTTCTAAAATACTATAATTCCATATGAAACTGATCTCTTGTAACTATGGTGATTTGATAATATCCTTATGAAATATTCCACGGCTTTTTCATAAAAGGCAATGTATAGCAAGACACATTAATTTTACATTATAAAATGTTTCCAGGAATGAAAAAGTTATTTATAAAGTATATACAGTATTCCAGCATTTTCTAGCAATTTAACAGTATTTACAGGCAGAAATTTTACAAACCTGTACCTAATCATCAAATTTATGGTAAATCATATCCTGAACAGATTGTATCTAAGTTACATTGAAATCAATATGCAATCAACTCCTGACCTTTTGACATCAAACTGAAGGTTTAATGTAGACAGTGAATGAGTGCTATTGATTTTATTTTAATTCCAGCAGCAATACAGTTATTTAAATCTTGCATATAGGCTATTTAGCATTATTCACATGTTCACTGCAAGTACCATTTCTCTATTAGGCTTTATGGGGTAGTGCAAACATTTTTTTAAGTGCTTTGTTAAAATTAGTGCCCTAATGGCTTTAGCTAAAATCAAGTAGTCCATTGTTTTAGATGCTATATGAATATACATTAACAAACTCCTGCATTGAATATAGATATAAAGTTCTTTAATGATGGGAAAAAAATAATTTTAAACAATTCTGTGTCACATTTAGTTTTACTGTTTAAAGCTGTTGAGATCTGGAAATTCAGAACTTTCAGAAAATAAGAAAATGTATTTTAACAAAACAACAAAATTTTCGAGTCATATAAATGACATCTGCTAAAATTATACCATAAAAATGAACTTCCTTGATGGATATCAACCTTCAAAGGTATTGTTCTTGACACAAACAGCATTAAAATGAGGCATTAGAGTCTTAGGCACCCATAAACATATTACCTCTGAACAGATCGAAGCACAGCTTTCCCTATGATTCATGGACATATCTGTCCCCATCAAATCTACACTCAGACAAATTCACCTCAGATCCAACCAATCCCTCTGCCCTTCATTATACTATCACACTAGAAACAATTGGAAACTTTAAGCTCAGACATACATAAACTCTAGAAAAGAATTCAGAATAGTGTTTCTACTATTATACTATGGATATCTCATGCTCAGAGACGGGGCTTCCACTTGAGCAAAGAGATCTCTGGGCTACGTGAATAGGAGAGTGACCATCAGATGATAATGAGTGATTATTCCCCCTCATTTTCTAGACTACATCTACAATTATTTGTCCAGTTTTGAGCGTAAAGACATATTAGGCTTTTACAAAGAAGAGTTCAGTTGAAGATCACTGGGGCTGGAGCATTTCCACTGTGAAGTGAAGCTGGGGAATGTATAACTTGTTCTACCTTCAGCAGAGATGGCTTCAGAGATGCATAACTGCAACTTGTGAGTGCCTAAAGAGTGGCTTATGGAGGAGACAGTCAGGCTTTTCACAGAGGTGCAAGGTGGGAGGACAAGGGATAACTGGCATAAATTAAATTAAAGGAGGTTCCATACGGATCGAAGGGGAAACTCCCTGCAGGGAACTGTTCAATAGTGACAGAGTAGACTGTTGAGGCAGTCTGTCTCCTTGGAAGAAAAGAAGGATTAAATCATAAAATGGCTTAGGTTGGAGGGAACTTTAAAAATCATCTAGTTCCAACCCTCTGCCATGGGCTGCGTTGCCATCCACTAGATCACATTGCTAGGATCCCACCCATTCCAGCTTTGAGTGCCTCCTGAGATGGAGCATCCACACCTTCTCTGGACAACCAATAGCTGTGCCTTACCTTCCTTCCTCCTAAGTCCTACTACATTTATTTTTTGTTAGTTTAAAATCATTGTCCTTTTACTACCAGACCATGTAGAATGTTGGTCTCCCTCCTGTTTGTAAAATCATTTTAAGTATTGGAAGGTTTCAACACAGTCTCCCCAATCCCCCCCTTCTCCAGATGCAATAAGCCCAACTCCTTCAGCCATTCTTTGTAGGAGTGGTGCGCCAGCACTTTGATAGTCATTGTGGCACTCCTGTGGACCTGCTCCTAAAGATTTGCATGCTTCCTATACTGGGATCCCAAGGTCTGGACTCTGTACTCCAGATGGAGCTTTACAAGGGCCAAGTAGAAAGGGACAACCACCCCACTTTCCATCCTGGCCACCCCTCCTTTGATGCAACCCAGCATACCACTGGTTTTCCAGGCTGCAAGTGCACACTGTTTGCTCATGTCCAGCTTTTCAGACATCAGGACCCCCAGGTCCTTCTCTGCAGGGCTGTTCTCAGTGAGTTCTTCTACCAGCCTGTACTCATATCTGAGATTGCCTCAACCCAAGTACAACATCTTGCAATTGGTCTTATTGAACCTCATTAGTTTAATGACCCCACTTTTCAAGCCTGTTCAGGTCACTCTGGATTGTGCTTTTCCCTTCTACTGTGTCAACCGCATCACTCAGCTTAGTGTTAATAGCAAACTTGGGTGTGCACTCAATCCCACTGTCTTCATTGTTGATAAAGATGTTGAAGAGTATCAGTCTCAAGATGGACTCCTGCACAACACCACTCTCAACCAGCCTCCACGTGGACATAGAGACACTGACAAAAACCCTCTGGCTATGACTATCCAATCAGTTCTTTATCTATTGAATAGTCCAGCCTTTAAATCCATATCCCTCCAATTAATATATAAGGATGTGGTGCAGAACTATGTCAAAGGCCTCACACAAGTTCAGGTAGATGACATCATATGCCCTTGCTTTGTCCACCGATGTTATTCCTCTGGCTTAGAAGGTCATCAGACTGTTCAGGTACAAGCTGTTCTTTGTGAAGCCTGGCTTTCAGATAATCTCTTCCCCTCACATGTGCTTTAACATCTCTTCCAAGAGGATCCTATCCATGGTCTTCCCAGGCACAGATGTGAGGCTCTCTGGCCTGTAGTTCCCTAGATCTTCCTTTCCCCGTTTCTTGAAAACAGAAGCAATTTTTCTCCTTTTACAGTCACCAGGGACTTTGCCTGACAGCCATGATTTTTCAGATGTGATGGAGAGTACTCGGCAACCACATCAGCCAGTGCTTTCAGAACCCTGTGATGAGTGTCATCGTGCCCTGTAGACTTGTACACATTCTGACTCATGAGGTGGTTATGGACTTGCTCTGCTCTTACACTGGGAAGGATTTTGGTCCCCTGATCCCTGCTTAGAAGTTCAGAGACACTAGAGGTGTGAGAAGCTTAACTGGCAATGAAAACTGAGGCAAAGAATTCCTGAAGTACTTCATCCTTCTCCAAGTTTGCAAAGGCTAGCTCCATCAGCTCATTTATCAGAGGGCAGATACTCTCATTCACCTGTTTCTTCTGCCCAATATATCTACTCACATCCTTGCCAAGTTCAATTCCATCAGCATCTTGGCTCTCCTAATCCCATCCTTGCTCATTCAGACAGCATCCCCATAGTCTTCCCAGGCCACTCATCTCTGCTTCCACTGCTTATACTTTTCCTTTTTTTCGCCTCAGCTTGACAAGCAGGTCCTGGTTTCCTGCTGGATTTCTTATTTTGGGGGGTGGAGAGATCTTGTGCTCTCAGTAAAGAATCCCTCAAGTTCTGCCAGCTCTGTTCTGTTATTTTGTTCCTAAGGACAGTTTCCCAGGGGATCTCATGCAACACTTCCTTAAGCAGCCTGAAGTTCAGGATCCCAGCTCCACTCTTCACCAGGCCCACCTTCGTCAAGATTACAAACTTGACCAGAGCATGGTCACCGTGTTGGCTGCCTCCAATCTTAATGTCTTTAATTATCTCCTCCCCATTGACGAGCACAAGATTCAGCAACATTTCAGCTCTGGTTGGCCTGTTCAATACCTACCAGAAAGTTATCATCAATGGAATCCAGGAGTTTCCTGGATTGCTTGCAGCTCAGCATGTTATTTTCCCAGTAGATATATGGGCTGCTGAAATTCTGCATCAAGATGAAAGACTGCAAGTGTAACTCCTCTTGCAGTGGAAGGCAGAATGCCTCATCAACAGGCTGCCCTTGAAATCTTCAGTGAGGTATCTCAGAGTGAGAGAGACTTCATATCACAGTTTACAGGCAAAGAAAAATAGTGGTTAAAAAGATCAGCAGGTCAGGCACCCTTCAGTTCACCCTCATGCTATTACGTGTAAATTTTCTAGCTTTTCGTTGAATTAGGTGTTAGAGTCTTCTTTCCAAGTTAAACAAGTGTGATTTAGCTCTAATGCAGTTGTGAATCAACAGACCTCATTACAATGCTGATTACAATTTCCTAAACTGCACACAGATTTATAGGCTACAGTCAATTCTAAAAGCTGGTGTACCTTGATGGCTTCAAAGAAGTAATAGGTGCACACCCATCTAAAATCTCTAGATTTTGATCACTATTCACTTCCCCAAGAATCTCCCAGTCTTAACAACACCCTTCTTCTGCTGTCTTTATTTTACCAGATAAGGAGAAAAAAAAATATTGTACAGAGTTGTGCACTGAACTGTTTTTGTGCCCTAAACTGTTTTTGTGCCCTAAGTTATCTTTACTGTCTTAGTTCTGAATTAAGAGTAAGGCTCAGCAAAAGTCTTTATTGCAGTGAAACTCCAACAGGGAACTTGTACAGAAAAACACATCTTTAATATCAAGAAAATCCCCACTTTTTTTTTTTTTATAGCAGTAAACCTTTTGTTTTTATTTCTTTTTTTTTTGAGAAAGAGGAGTAAAGGAAAGAAAAATCCCAGTTTGTTTTTACGTGTTCTGGTTCAATAAAGGTTATTGATTTTGATACCACTGCCGTATCATGGCACTAAGGGGCAGGCTGTCTGATGCTTAAGTACAATGCCGGGTGCATTTCCTGTGTGCTGTGTTTCAACCAGACTCAGCTATTTTATGTGAATTTCAGCTCTGGGAGAAGTGATCTTTGGATTCCAGGATATGGAGAAGTAATCTCATCTTTTCTGGGAGGCCAACCAGTAAGGGCCTGCTGATAAAGTCTCAGACTGATTCTCTTTCTCTTCCAGTTTATCTTTGGTTTGACTTATTGTTTGTAATAATTCTGTATAATCTCATATTCCTTTTAATAAATTAGTCTCTCATATTTCAATCGGGTTTCTTCCACTTCCTTCCCCTGCCCCTTATCCTGATGAGAGGGAGGGTTGTAGCATGATTAGATCTTCAAACCTCAACAAGTAAACCTTTTATTTATTTTGAAGAAGAGTAAAGGAAAGAAAAATCAGTTTTTTGTTTTTGTTTTTGTTTTTGTTATGGCTCAAAGTTTATTGTTTTTGATACGGCTGCTCTTCCTGATCTTTCTACTTTCACTTTCTTCATTTATACTCTGAACTAAATTTCTATGGTGTAGTATTAGCATCACATCCAGTTTATATGCTAGTACGGTACAAAATTATTATTTTCACACCATTTTTGAAGAAGTGGAAATACATAGCAAAATATCCTGTATAGAATTAGAGAACACATAGATTTTTTTTTTTAATTTATAAACATTTCAGAACTCACAAACTCTTATTCATATAGTCCATGACCCCAAATCTACAATTAACACCATATGAAGTGAAGAATTAATGTGAAGCTCCCTCAATTCTGTCAAACCTCCTTGGATGTCTGATGAGAGTCATGTTATCCACTATAATATTGAATAGCATACATGAATTCTCTTAGAGTAATTTTAAGGACAGGTAAACACCAAGAGATGCTTTAACATGTTCCAGAATACTTTAAAGTAGGATATTGTAGGAACATCATTTGTAGTTTTTACACTGATATCTCTAATTTATTAACAATTGCAGTGAAACATGAAAAAAAGGAAGTAATGATTGTTAACCAAGTTAACAAATGGTAGCTGTTTTCTCTGAATTTCCCCCCCTCACACACACACTGATCTGATTGCTGCTTGTTCATGTCTTCATATACATAAACCACATTCTGTTTTTCGCAGATTATACAGTCTCTGTTTTTTCCTTCTTTCCCCTAGCTAGCAGAAAACAACCTGTCACATAAGCTTCATTACAAGGATAAGAATTTTCATTGAATATGCAGACAGTCCATGGTATTGATATAAAACTGGTACTACAGGGAACATAGCTTACAGTCTACTTTCACTGAAGTATAAAAGGAAAACAAAATTAGGCTCTGCTTTAACAAAATTGTCTTCTGTTCTCCAATATACTCATAATTCTTAAATAATATCTTTGAATCCTCTGCAATGCAATTATTTAATGAATGCTAATACAATTAATCATATACATGAGTTTAATTTATTATATATGGATTTCTTACATGATTTGAGAAGGTTTTTTTTTAAAAAAATAAAAATTGTTTATTAGACTAAACTCCCAGTTTTCAATTTAACAGTAGGAGAATCACTGATTTCATTTGTAGGGGTAAAGTATACATTGTAATTTAAGGTATTTTTTCCTTTTAAATCAAACTAAGAAGATTATGTTCTTTCTCCAGTCAATACTGATAGACAGAAATTCTACACAACAAATGTTAATTCTCTAGTTTTGTTCTAAAATGATATGATATGTGCTTAGGAGTTATACCAGTCTAGTATACAAACCTAAGTAGAACAGGATAGGCCTCAATTATCATAAACCTTTAGAATTTAAGTAAAACAACATGGTGGCTACAGGAAAATATAAATTATTTTTGTCCTAAAATAATGGGGACAAGGAGCTGCAAAACAGCCGGAAACACTGTTAATTAGACCATGGAAACTTTTGCATAAAAGTAAATAGTAAGTAGAAGTAAATAGTATCTAATCCTTTGAGTGAAGAACAGTAATAAAAGCAGGGGAAAACAAGTAAAAAGCACAACCGATGATCAATCTATCTTACTCTTTAAATTAACTGATTTGAATGTTAGTAGGAAACCCTGTAACTAAACTTTCACATCCGAGCACTCACTGATACTAGTTCAGTTCAAGAAGTTTAGAAAGCCCTGCATTCCAGTGTGGGTTCATTGAAAGCTAATATAAGAACTTAATGTCTATCTTTTACTTCTGGTATCTAAAAGGTTCTAGGCAATACTAGATAAAGTATTTACAGAAATTCCTATAATCACGCACAAAAAGAGCTGAACTCACCCAACCAGCAAAGAGTAGCTTTGACTACACATTCCTCTCTCTCCCTCCAATGGCTGGCCCTTATGCAAAACCAGAGTAGCTCTCTCTTGAGACCACCCTTTCTGGTCTTGCGGGGAGCACATGTGCAAACAACTTGTCTGTGTTCCCTGGGCCAGCCACACCCCTTCACCACATGCTCAGTCACCAGTTCAAGCTGTGACCTATTAGTTCTCTTACACAGGTAAAGGGTGAATAGTTTTAAGCAAAAAAGAGGGGAGGCTAACTTAGATGCTAACTGGAATTCATTTTTTTTGTTTTGTTTTGTTTTTTTTTCTTAAGAGTTCTTTGAGGCACTGGCTCAGGCATCCTGGAGAAGCTCTGGTTGCTCCATACCTGAAAGTATTCAAGTCCATGTTGAATGGAAACCTGGGCAGCATGATCTTGTGTTTGGAATGTAAGGCGGCTAGAACATGGTTGGAAGTTGAAACTAGATAATCTTTAGGGTTCCTTGCAATGCAGGCCATTCAACCAAAGTTTGATCATGAAGCAAAGGAAATTTCCAAAAGAACAAGATTAATATTTTTATGAATTTATTTCTTGATGAATATCGGGAGACGGAGGCAGAACTTTATACTGACATGAAGACATTTTATTTTTCTGATTTCATATCTATACAGTGGAGATGACCAAGTATTTCCTTAGATAAATACTTATAATATGAAATCAGGCAGAACTGTTGTGGACTCACTGATCAGTGAAGCACTTTCTATAAGACCCTTCTAATGTCTGCATAAACTGCAGTAATTCCAGTTGAATGAGTCTTTCCAAATATCCAGTCTTGACTTTAAAAACATCAACTTGCAAAAAATCCAAAGCAAGTTCTGGTAAATATTTCAGGCATATCCTAACCTTCCTGATTCTTCTATACCTTTTACTTGGGAATTTTGTTTCTTAATCCTGCATAAAGCATACCGAATCATTCAGATGTGCACCTTTCTTTGTAATTTATAACAAAAATCTTGTTATCCTAAGTCTTTATCATTGATTTTGATGTCATCAAACTTGCTAAGAGTCAAAAACTGGAGGTCTAATGAATGATTTTTCTGAAATATATCTGCTAAATGGGATAAAATTAGCTTAATTAATTCATTTCACAGTATAATAGTCAATGATTTTAATTCTCATTCTCTTAAAATGTGGTGAGTCATGTAGTACCAAGGTTATATCTGGAAAGTATTGCGTGAGATTGTGGAATTCTGAGTAGCATTGCTTTTACTTTTTTCAGCATTACTGCTTTTTGGCATTTCTTTTTACATATTTCCAAATGATCTGATAATATGTACACTCTTGATACTGCCTATATCCTCCTTCATTTCTCATTTAGGGTCTATATCAGAATGACATACTCTAACTGTTATGAGTCCTTTTTACCCCCTTAAAACAGATAGCACTGTGTTATGATGTTATTTTTTTTTGTTTGTTTTGTCTTTTATTATTTGCCTTTTCATACTTCCTCAGGATACTACAGTTCTAGAAAATTACTAATTGTTCATGACATAACAATGGCATCTACAGTTAATGATATGGAGTGTCATGGGAACTTTGGTTAAGGGATTAATCTTTCTAATTTCTTAATTTTTATAAATTATGTTTCCGCAGATAATGATGCTACTCCTTGTTAAGGGCTTAAAGAAAGCTAGTGGAGGTAGTAAAACATACATACCTGAAACAAATAGTGCAAAAATGTGCCTCTTGAAAGAGCTCACTTCACTGAGTCAGTGCAAGAAAACAGTCTTTTATTATCAGTTTGAAGACCAAGCACATCAGCAGAAGAAATACAGCCATCATCAATCTTGACTTAATAATAAAACTTCTTTTCAACTTAATATATATGTGGTAAATAAACTGTTCCAGAAGTGCTTCACAGTGCATCAACGCATCAATAAAACTTGACCATTTTTCCTGTAATGTTTTATACTTTCCTACTGATAAGAGTTGCTGTAGTAATTGTTAAAATATTTATAATTCATTAAAATGTTGCAATTCATTATATTGTGGCAAAAATTACCTATTTGTGTAGATAATACTTTGTCACTTGGTTTCTTCCAATCTGTTATAACAACACTAATTACCTATACACAGTATATAAAGCAAGGCAAATTTTGCTAGAATTTGTCTATAAGTTATCTCATTCTCCCATACTCCTAGATTCTGCTGGCACTAAAATACATACAGCAATGCATTCTGCAGTGAGATAGCTTCATCACTGTCTCTGCAAAACTCTACAACTTCCTGAAAATTACTCATGTTGGATTCACCTCTCAGCACCTTCTTCCATGCAGCAAGAGTGTATATGATTTGCAGCAATTAAGAATCTTCTGACCTGTGGTTAGGAAAGTTGGGAAAACATGTTTAGTCTGACTGCACAATATCACTATCAGTGAATGCCCTTAACTGTTACTTTATTTATTAACAAAGAAGACCTCCCTTTATGTGGACATCCAAGTGATCTAAGCATATCTTCTACTTCACTGATGTTGCTAAAGCTAAATGACAAAATATAAAGTAATTCTGTTGGAAAGTGAAGCTATAATTAGCCATTTACTTACTCATTATGAGTGGGTTAACTGGGGAGAAAAAGTAGCTTTAGGAAACAGATTTGCAGTATGGTCAAAACAGAGAGACACAAAAGGTGAAGAATGATCTTTTTATTATAACTGTTATTGAATATGAATGCAGTGATTGACACACTAAGTTCAGAAAGATCTAACCTTGTGGTCCTTAAATCAGAAAGTATCCTGTAAATATGACATTTACTCCTTATATTTTGTTCTGTTCATACAGAAAGAAACTTTTCCCTCTGGTAGCAGTTAACCTGACTAAAATCTATAAAAGTCATGTTTTGTAGTATTTTTGGTGGATCTTGAAAACTGTCTTGACACATTCACAGTGTACTTAAAATAAGGTGGTTTTTTGTGTGTGTGTTATTGTTTTTTTATTTTTAAATAATATGCACTGATAATTAATTGTGCTGTAAAGCAGCTTTGCTATTTTAATAGGAGAGAAAATTCATTAGAGTAGGTCACAAGATGACTAGATTAAATGCATCTAATGACAGTGTGAAAGATATGTGGCACTTTTTATGAGAAATTGTGTTCAGTTGCTTAGAAATTTGTCAAATGTTACACTGAAATGGTCTGCCAGATGTTTATCTTAGAGAAATGTTTTCATCGTGTGTAATATTTGTTTGTTCCTTATATGTAGACTTCAGACTTACACGAAAAAAATGCACTGAGAAAAGATTATTTCCACCAATGTTAGAAACTTCTGGAAACTTTCTCTGGGAAGTCCTAACTTCTCTGTTCTTTGGGGCATAAAACTATTCTTTGTGACAGGTTTAGTCTGTTGACATCTCTGGAAACATCTGACCATATGTTGCCAAGTTCTGCCTTTTGATCAATTCCACTTCACATATTTCTGCAGCATTTTCTTAGTTTCTTGTATTCCCTTGAGAACCTGTCCACGTTTGTTGTCCTTCAATCCCCAACCTGAGCTAGATCCAACTACCAGAAATATTTTTTCTGTGATTTTTATCTGTTTGATATGATGTATTATTGAAAAAAAAATGCTATCAGTGCCCAAATTAAAGACTACAGGAACTGGGAACGTTTGTTACTGTATGAAATATAGGACAAGAAATCAGAAACCTAGAAAATGAAATGAAGACTGATTCATTTGCGTCTGAACAATACAATGAATTCGACAGAATTTTGGAATTTTCTGGGAAAAATAAAAGTAGATGATGTAGAGTGTTTAGGCTTGGTAAATATGGGAAGAGGAACTAGTGACTAACACATCAGATGTACTTGGATCATTAAACGGTAGGATCTAGAAATCATTTGTCAAAGAAGCAGAAATTGTGTTTAACATTCTGTATTCTTTTTCTTTTTTTTCTTTAACACATGATTGCATTAGGTGTTCAAGAAATGTTTAGATGTTGTACTAAGGAACGTGGTTTAGTGGGGAAATATTGGTGGTAGATGGACAGTAGGACAAGGTGATCTCGGAGGTCTTTTCCAACTTTGGTGATTCTATGATTCAATGAATTGCATGAACATACTAGTTACTCACTTCGCAAATGAATTCACTAGTTCCCTCCCAGACACAAGGGAGATGCAGACAATTTGTCCTAGAATTGACTCTGGACACTATGTCAGATTGGTTCTGTGGCTAAAATAGTCTTTTGACATAATTGCAACTTACTGTGCACCCTAAAATACATGCACATACCCCTGTCTTACTCTGGAGAAGATGAAAATAACATCTGGAGCTGTGCTATAAATGTATATCTGGAAGACAACATCATAGATGTACTGCTATTTCAGGTTTTCCAAACTGAAAACACACAAATATTTTAAATACTGAGGCCACAGGGGTAGCATGTAAAGCAAAGACAGTGGGGAGTAAAAGCTCTAGGTTGCCCAAGCTGTTCTAACCCTGAACCAGTCTGCAATGACTGAACTGAACAGCCAATCTGCAGCACAGTCCTTGAAAACATAACTGTTGAACTTGGATATTGGAGGAAGAAAGGAAAAAGTCTGGATTTTTGCAAAGAGTATAAGTAGATATTCCATAATGTATTGAATTCTCTCCCCAAATGTAAGTTTTCCTTCTTCTGCTGTCAGCAACTTCTTATGATGGAGTTCCTTATTTTTCTTATGCATAAGTCCTTGGGACAAGGCAAGTTTTAGTTGCTTAGAGAGCTTGTCATGGGTAGAAACTAAAGCACTGCACACTTCACTTGTAAGAGGAAGGCAGAAAGATATATCAGAAACATCTGAGATAATTTTTAGGAGACAAGATATTTGGTGAAGAAATTTTTAATTTGTGATTGCAATGGGGAGTGTCCTGCCAACAGGAGCACATCCATCTATGGGAACAACTTTACAGTTTTATATTTTGTCTCCCCCAAGCTTACCCCCTGCCCTGTTTTCCCATTGGTTGGGTGCTCCAGGTTTACAATCTTACCTGATTTAAATTTGTTAATTACATTCTGCCAATTGTTGATTTGTATTCTACATTTGTAGATTACATTCTGATTCTTACTCTATCTTGCTTCCAGCCGGTCACCATCCTCTTGTTCCCAAGATGTCTCAGAACTCTTCTTATCGTATTGACATAATTATCTCCAAGGCCTCTTGCCTTCTGTCCAAAGGACACTTCT